>VZRQ01006647.1:233983-278338 GCA_013397975.1 Machaerirhynchus nigripectus
CGGGGGTCCCGGGGGCACCGAGCCGCACGAGCCGTACGAACCGTCTGGCCCCAGGCCGGCAGCTCTGCCCCTCCGGCCTCGGGGCCCTTCAGCTTCCTCTCCCCCAGGACGGTGTCCAGGCATCATCGCCATGAGCGTCTTAGCATCACTTAAATAATAAACTTGCAGCTAACCAGGAGCTGTCGTTACCGTCCGTCTTCTCGTTTAAAGCACGATGTCCTTGCTGCTCCTCTTTATTTCAGTTGTCCATGTCAGGCCAGAGTGAGTCAAGATGGCAGCACCATCCAGTTCTTGGGTGCTCAGGCTGTAACCGTTGTGTGACTTCTGTTAGCCATGGCCATCCCAGGACTCGGCTGTAACCCTTGTGTGATTTCCATTAGCCATGCCCCTTTCAGGACTTGGCTGTAACCCTTGTGCCAGTACCTTTAGCCATGCAGATCCCAGCTCTTGGTCCTTCATTGCCACAACTTGGGCCATCATTGTCACCTCTTGGTCTGTAAGCACATGTCCGTACTCATCTATTTGGAATCATGGAATCAGTAAGGTTGGAAAACACTCCAAGATTATCAAGTCCAACATTACTTGAAGAATTACTTCATCTCATAAACGAGTGAAAGGTTCTTTGTGGCCAATACTTTGTAGCTGTGAAGGAACCACAAGTGAATGTTTTAAGCAGTGCTGAAAATAATCTTCCTGTGAGTCCAGTCCTCTTTCCTGTACACATGTAGTGTTTGGTTGAAAGCTTTCTGCCAGGAATGAGGTTAAGTCATGTTTGTGATTGTGTGGAAGAGTCCATAGCCCACTACAAGACTGAGCTGTCCAGTTCCCTTTTCCCAAAGATGGAGAAGCTTTCCCATTCTTCAGCCTTGGGAAAGACAAGATCAGAGGCTCAAGTTTTCCATTGGGAGAGAAAATTGCTGGATTTGTATCAAGGAACTTGAAACTTGTGATTACAGTGAAACTAATTGTTACCAAACAGAACATGACCTCCCAGGGTCTCACTGGGTGAGTTGTAGGTGTCTGACTGCTCTGCAGTTAGGGAATGAACATCATCTGTGAATTTCTCAGACCTGTGTCTTTCAAACACTTTATTTACAGGCTCCACGAATTTTGTGGAGTTGCTCACAGATAGTACATAAACATGCAGGTCTTTGGAGGAATCAAACATTGGCTAGCTGCAGGGAGCTTGAAGGGAAGTGGCTGCATGTAGGATGGTAACTTGAGGAATCTTGAATTAAACTTCATTGCCAGTGATTGAAGGGTTAGTGGACATAAGGAAACACTTTTACACCATGACAACAGTCAAGTGTTGGAACAGGTTGCTCAGAGGTCGTGCAGTCTGTCCTAATGTCTCTGGTCTCTTCATGCTCTTTGCCGTGACGTGCTCCATTTATCTGTAGAGTTACTTGGTGTCACTTGAAGAAAAAGAGAACATTGCCTTTTTTCTTCTCAAGCTTGACAGTTATCCACTGAGAAATAGCAAGTATCATCCAGTCAATATCATCTTTACTGGTCTCAGGAAAAATAGTTTCTCTATCCATTGGCTAATTATTCCCTGGGTGCCAAGTCTGGAAGTCTCCATCAGTTATTGCTCCACGTGTCCCTGTAGGTTATGGAGAGCTTCCCATGCTGAAGCAGAGAACTTCTTCAGTAAAATTTAGGAATGATCCAGGAAAGTGGTGTTGCCCTGGGCAAGTAAGTTAGGAAAGAGGAAACGCAACTTGCCAGTGAAGCACCATCCCAAAGTCAGTTTTGTGCCAAGATGTTCTTGAGAAACATGGGGAGAAGTGAATCCTGGGCTGCTCCAAAGGCTGATGGAGCCTATGAAGAGTGAGATTAGCAAACTGTAAATCCAGCACACAGAGATCTCCTATAATTAATGAGGTCATGGAAGACCTGCATATTCCAGTTCTCTTCCCCACAGTGGCCCAGTTCCCATTCTACAGGAGGTCATGATTTTGGATTCTTCCTAGTCTTGTGCCTAAGGCATAACAAGCATTTCTTATAAAAATTATTTTCCTTTGTGTGGAGAAAATAAAGACTAATTTAATGATTTTTTCAGACAGGAGCTTAGCAATTGGTGTTTTCAGAATTGTTCTTTTCAGTATTAGAATCTTCTGCAATTATTCCAGAAGCACATACACTGAAACTGGCGTGTTGCAAATCCCATGGATAAGCAGTCACCATCTTTTAACTCCATCCACGAATGAGCAACGTTGGTGTCTGCTAGTATGTTTTTAGGTATTTATAAAAATATTTATGGCAATTCAACTTTAATTTGTATATAATATTATTGTCTTGAGCAGTTAATTGTCGTGACTGGAATGCTCATTTATTTACAACTGTTCTCTATAACCTCTCGGACTAGACAATTTGGGCTGAAATTTGACACTCAGGCTCTCTCTCGGAAATTAATTTGGTGTGAACAGGTGAACACTTGGGTGTCCACATCAATAAAACAGGTGTTTGTAAAAGATTTTTAATTTTGCATGACTGTAATAAAAAACTGAAGGAGATCATCTCATTAAGAGAGTTTTGTTGCTGAATTACTCCAGAACGGTACAAAGATGATGGAAACGTTTCTCTGCCAAGGCTTGTGCACCTCTCAAAGGATGTTTTGATGTCAGAATCTTTGAATTCTCTTTCAGAAAATGAGCATAATGGATCTCAGGCATTTACATTAAGACTTTTCACGTTGTGTAAAATACGGAAAGTTAAATCATCTCTTTGTGCCCCCTTCAAGGCCCTTTGCATGATTAGGATCATGGAATTCAATTCTGAAATCACTTGCAATGTTCTTGAAGTGGTTATCTCAACTTTTCTCTCATTTGGGCTTGGAACTGGATGATCTTTCAGGTCCTTTCCAATCCAAACCATCCTGTGATTCTATGATTGATGACTCTTGTATCCCATCATTCTTTCCAGACATTCCAACTGCTGTTGGCCTTTCCCTAAATCAGTCTGTTCGGAAGTTTTCTCTCATGAACTTCAAGGTTTTCTGTCAATGACTGACTCAGTTCAGATGATTTCCATCATCCATTCCATGAGTGTGGTAAAGGCCTAAGAGCTCTTGGACCTCACTCGTGCTGTTGCTTGTAACACTTGTTCTGTGGGATGATCTACGCTCTTCAAAGAAGGTTTCTGCAGCAGAGAATATTTCATTGAGGACATGTCAGCAGAATTGGGGGTGCTCTCAGTGTCCATCCTCTTAACCTGTGTTCTGCCTGTAGTGCCATTCTCCTTTCCTCTGGAAGTGCTCCTCAGCAATTTCAAGGGAAACAAAAAGTCCAAGAGACTGTAACTTGCTTTACCAAATTGGTGTTGATCCAAAAATTATGTGATGTGTCTGTCCTTTCTGTAACTACTGATTGAAGAATGATGGTAATGTGTTTAATTTTGGTTACCGTGTTTCCTACTGCTTTAGATAAATTTGTTTAATTTTAGAAGTAACTTGAAGTATTATAAGGGTTACCTCTACATTAGATAGTTTTAAAGTGTGTTGTGTCTAATGCCTTTGAATTTTTTAGTAAAAAATGTATGATAACCAATTGTTGTTATAACTAAAGTTTAATACATCAGATTTTTGGTGACAAAGCCAAGATTCTAATTCTACATTTGGCCCTTTTCCATTTTGAGAGCTGGTCCACAGTCCTGGGGTAGGATAAATTGTTGCTGCCAGAATTCCTTAATTTCCTTTGTAAAGAGAGGAAACCTGAATCATTAGCCTAATAAACTAATGTTTAGTTGTCTAAATTTAGGTGAGAAGAACTTGAAACAGAATTAGTACATCTATACGGAGTTATTCCCACAGGAGACATTTTGGAGTACTTCCTTTTTTATTATTATTTTTTTAATAACTTATTTGTGTACTTTTACGAATCTTGGTATTTCTTAGAAGAGTTCAAAGTGCATGAAAAGATTTCATCTGTATTGAAATTCATCTTTAAATGGTGCTGTTTGCTCAGAAAGCTTTATGGAATACAGTTAATGCAGGCTGTTAACAGGATTTTATTGTGTTTAATTGTGGAAAAGGCAAAAAGGAAGCCAGAGTTAGGAAGGTACTTTGAAGAATGAAGTAGATATTTTGTCTCTTTAAGGACAGAAATACTGAAATAGAGAGACTTGGATGCTCTCCCATTTGCACCATCAATTGCTGTTGGCACTGAACTCTTAGGAGAAGGGGAAGGACTTGCAGTACCTGCTGGAGCTGGGCCGAGTCACCAGTGTGGGGCTGGGAACACAAACCAGGCTGGGCAGGAGATGGTCCTGCTGTATTTGTCAATTAAGCAAAGGGTGCTACAGTTGTAAATTTTCCCAATTTGTGCACAAAACTACCTTGTGGGTTTCTTAATTGAGGACAGATTCTAATGACAAGCAGAGAACTTCAGGTTCAGACAGTTCACTCTCTTTAAAAATTAATTTGCAGTGGGTTGGGGTTTCTTTGCTCCTATTAGTAATATAGCTAGTAGCAACTAATTACTAACATAGTTAATCATCTTATTGGAAGAGACATTGAGTGGAGTGGTCTTCCTGAGATCTTCCTGAGTGATCTTCCTAGTGCTGCTCCTCCACCCTGGATTGTCACCCTTGGTACTTCTTGTATTCCATAGACTGGCTTTCCCTAAAAGCCACGGTGATGGCTCTCTCTTAATGAGCTGTTCAGCTTCTGAGCTAAATGGAATTAAGGGGATTCCATGCCTTGCAGAACATAATCTTCTCACTAGCCATACTTTTGAAAGCTTTGGCCAAAAGTACACATTTGTGATCTGGGCAGTGCTGGCCTGCTTGTGGAATAAGCTAAAATATGTAACTGAACTGAAACACTTGGTTTGCAGTAAGTAGCTACTGAGTATCACAGCATAAACATACGTATTGTGACACAGACCCTGTTCTGATATTGGGGACTTTTACATCCTTGTAATTTTCGTTTCATTTTCCTGCCTTATGCTGTGAGAAACTGGAATTATTTTTATTTCAGCTTGTTTACAGCCTTAGTGTAAGCAAAATCCCAGCCTTAGTGGTTGTTTGTGTCTTACCAGCAGCAGAGAAGTTCAGCACAGAGCCAGGGTTGAGGTTTTGAGGGAAGAAGTTCTTTGTTTGAAAAGAAAGTCTTTCTTGTGGATGTCTTGGTTTGTTTGCTTGCTGTGTGGTTTGTGTCTGTGTGTGTTTCTTAATATGCAAAGCCCAAAGATCAACACATCGGAATCTGGTGTCTTTGCAAAGACCATTGCAAGGAAATTTGTTGTTAATAACAAATATTAGGGAGAAATTCTTCCCTGTGAGGGTAGTGAAGCCCTGGCGCAGGTTGCCCAGAGAAGCTGTGGCTGCCCCTGGATCCCTGGAAGTGTCCAAGGCCAGGCTGGATGGGGCTTGGAGCACCCTGGGATAGTGGAAGGTGTCCCTGCCCATGGCAGGGTTTGAGACAAGATGGTCTTTAAGGTCCCTTCCAACCCAAAGCAGTCTGGGATTCTGTGATTGCAAGGTGAAACCTTCCCATGTGGAGCTGCTTTCTTCTCAAATCCATGATTTTGTGGGTGAATGGGAGAAGGGCTTGGATCCCCCTGTAGTTTTTGTAGATATAGGTTAAACCCACCAATATTCCAGAAAAAATAAGGCTCGCTGTGACTTCCTGTGTGTTTGACCAATTTGTCTTGGCCCCGTATATGTTGGTAACAGTGTGCAGGTTGTATGTGCGTGTTGGGTGGGTATGGAAACTGTAAGGTTTGTTTGGAATTGGCCTGTGAATATTCCAAAAGCTCAGGAATATCAGAAAAACCTGGTGACAGAAAGGGATGATAAACTTCCGTGCTGAAGTGCTCCCTGTGATTTCTGGTGAATTGTCCAGAATTTTTTAAATGCAGAAATGAAAGGGGAGCAGCACATGCCAAAATCTGTCCTGACACCTAAAAATTGAAGATGTGTAAGTGAGATGCAAGCTAAAACTGTATTTCTTGAACAGAATATAGGGAGCCACAAGCAGCTGGGAAATGCCTGCTTTTTCACATGTACTGGAGCTTGTTTGGGATTTGCCTTTAAAAACTCCCATCACCATCTCCGCTGTATTGCCCTTAGACTAGATTAAAAATAATCTTTTCAAGTGTTCAACACGGCTCAGGGAAGCCTCAGAGACACTCAACCTACCGAGCTCATGCTCTCCCTCTCCCCAGAGGGACTCTGTGGCCATTCCCAGGCGGGAAGGTGCCCTGTCCCCGGCGGTGGCGGGGGTCCCGGAGCCGGCTAGGGGGGGCTCTGCCGGCCCGGCCACGCTCGGCTCTATGGCTGTGACCCCGCCGGGTTCTCTTCCTGCCGCAGCCCTTCTTTTCCTGTGGCAGGTATCTGCAGCAGCCTGGCTCTTTGTTACCCTCTCTCTTCCCTCCCCAGGTGCTCCGAAGGTATGAATCCGTAGGGTTGGCTGTATTTCAGTGGGAAGCGGCTCCGGCAGGACCCGCTGCGTAATCCTGCGCGTGCCGCGGAGTTTTCCGGCGGCAGAGGTGCAGCGCGGTTGGCTGCCTGCCTGGCATCCCTGCCAGGGACGTGTCATGTGGAAAAGGTCAGGGGATGCTTCCTGAGCTCACCCCACCTGCTTCAAGAAGAGCGATTGAAATTTCAATTCCTTTTTTATTATTTTTTTGTTTCAAATGGTGTCTTATCAGTTGAATGAATTCTGGAGTGGGGGTTATGCTGTGCATAGAGGGACAAGGAAACTACAGGCAAACTGAGAATCATCTCTGACTATTTTTAATTGCAGTTCTTTTAACATCTGCTTCCTTTCCACAGTTTGCTTATGGATGCATTAAAATCTAGGATCAACCTTCAGAAGCTTACTAGAAAGACCTGTCTGTGTGTAAAGTGGTTACACTGTTTTGTTTATTTTTTAACAGAATTCTCTGTTTTGCATACAAAGCAATACTGCAGCCATAGGCAACTTGTCTGTTTTTATTGCACAAAAATAATCTATGAATTGTTTGATTTATGGATGCCATGGCAATGTTGAACACCGTTAAGGTATGGATCAGCTGTTTAGTTGTTTCAAATTAGCACATTGTATTGAAGTGTAAACAGTGTCCTTCTGTCCCCTGTTCCCAGCAAAGGCAGGTTGGTGCTGAGGCTGTGACACTGCTCCCTTAGATTTTCATGTACATCTATTAAAAAATAGTGACATATCTGGTGGAGTCTTTTTTTAATAAAAGCAATGCTGATTTTATTTATAGAGTAGTTACTTTTAAGCAAGTCACATTGCTTTCAGAAATACCTCATTGTTTTGCCACCATCTCTGTATTCTTATTTCATTTCATTCATTCATTTATTTGTTTTTTACAACCTGAGTAGGCAGAACACTCCTTTGTGTGCAGTGCTGGCTAATGAGGCAGTCACTAAGAAAAATATAGCCTAAAACATTGAATTTCACTAACACCAAACTAAAACTGCTTTGTATCAAACCTTTATGGAGTTAAATGATTAAAAACACTAAGAATTATTATTCTCTGGAATATTGGCCAAAGTGATTTAATGGAGGTGTTTTGGAATATTGTATTACTGATTTTTGTTTTACAACAGCAAGTGTGTTTTGAGGACTGAGTTGAACAGTTGAAGCCTCAGTATTTGAACAGAAAACTCTCTGTTCCTGATACTTTCCTTTTGAAGTAATCAAGGCTTAATGTGAGGTGTTACGGTACCTCTTCTTAGATCTGGCAAAAGTGACCCAGAGGAAATGCCATCAGTTCCATGTTTGCCCCTCAAGTACTTTTGCTCCATGCCTCACCAAATCTTAAAAAATCTGAGCCGAAGAAATAAAGGGAATTAAGGCCAATGATGGCTAATGAAAGGAGAAGCATGAGGAGTGGAGAGGGGGAATTGCCTTGCAGAACTATAATAGAATAAAATAGATATAGTAAGTTGTGCATTGTTCACATTTCTGTGTGATACAAGACCATAATCCAGTTAAAAGCTAACACACACGATTGATTAAAGTGATACGTTTTTATGTAACTGGTGATATACAGCATTTTCTCCTGAGATGGCATTAAACGAGACTGTAGTAGCATTGGGGAAGGGACTAGAAGTGTATAACTGAGAGAATACCCCACATTAATGTAGAAAAAAGTATATAAGCTCTAACTTCAGGGACAATCCAGTTACAGACTTACAGAATGAGTAATTTATTTGGGATATATATATATATTTATGTGTGTGTAGATACATATGTGTACACACACACACATCCAAACACTTTCCCTGGTTTTCTTCCTTCGAATTTACACTATGTGGGAGTTCTGATGCTGTTTGCAGTCAGAAACTAGATGGTGGCTTAGCTAAGGCTGCTGGTGTTGTCAGATGCTGGAGTTCCTGATTTATAAATATTTCCAAGGAAATCTTTTGACCACAGACACAGATCTTCCTCTATACTCGAAAACCTTTTGAAAGAAGAAGATATCCAAATGCTCTCTTCTCTTGATCGACTCACAAAGTAATGAGTAAAGAAACAAAAGAGGGTTGTTTTTTTCCCTAGGTTGAGCTTGTATTTGGTAATTGTCTTGGATTCCATCCAGGTAGATTGTAAATGTTTTCCAGCTTCTCCATATTTATGGGAGTCCCTAATGCTCTTGCAGGTGTCCCCTTGTGCTGACTTGCCTGTTAGTGTTTCTTTGAATGAAACAGTTAGAGAGATCCATGCTACAAAATGTATCTTTTGCTAATAAAAGCATTCCTGGGGTTGTCAACTGTTGGCAAAAGATTTGTTACCACCAGAAGAGGAGGAGGAATACTTAGGATTTGGATATATAAGGCAACTAGAGTTGTATAGGACCTGGAATATTTTCCCACAGGTACTCTGGGTCTCAAAAGAGTTAAAGAATTACTTTGATACAAATCAGCTCTGGGAAAAGGATAAGCTCATGCTTCATCTCAACTGAAAACTTCCTTCATCCTACCATCAAATTCTGTTGTGAGATTTTTGGAGAGGATAGATCATTACTGACTGGAAGCAAAAAAGGATTGAAAAATAGAGTAGAGTCAAGGACCTGGGCTATTGTTTTTGCCTCCCAAAACTTCATGCTCTGATATTATTATCAAATGGCAACAAGTTCCTTTCCATGTTCTTCTCTAAAAGCAGCCCACCCCTGCTGTCCTTGTCCTCAGCAGCTTGTAAGAGCACTTAGTATATCCAGTATTTATGGGGATTAGTGTTACACCTCTGTAAACTTAGTTGACCATGAATGGGCTTCTAGATCAATGTTAAACCTCCATCTCCCAGACACTCCTGAGATTCATTACAGCAGGAACAGAGCTCAGGCCTTGCAAACCTTCCTGGGAGGTGCTTCTTTACTTTTTTTCCCAGTAGATAATTACAGGGATGAGACTTGCATCAGCCTTGTGGAATTGTAACTTTTTGTTTGTTTGTTTTGGTTCTGTATTTCACTTTTCCAGCCTCAAGGGTTTGCTCAGAGAAACTAGAAAGTTCTGGTGCAGTATCCAGCTGCCTTGATCTCGTGCTGGACAGGTCCTCACTATTCTGTGTGTGTCCAGTTAAGCTGAAGGAGCTACCTTGTCTTTGCAGACCTGCAAGTGGTACTGGAAAGGGACTTTTTGCCATCAAATGACCTCTGGAACAGTCGGTTGTCATTCTTTCCTAGAGCTGGCTGCTACCAAACTGAGAGTTCCCATCACTGATAGTTCCCAGTCCTGAGAAATACCGGATTTATCAACTAAATTACTTGAGTTAAATGAAATTAGGGCTCATCCCTTTGCTATCAAATCCCATTACTTTCCCTAAGATGGCTTAAGTGAGCAGGATCTACCAGGAAAGAAAGTATAGAGCTGGCAATGCAGAGAAGGGAGAGAGGGCTTAAATGAATTACTGTTATCTCTTGGGCAGAAAGGAAGGCTGCTAATGAGTTGGACATTCTGAAGGAAACTTTAATTATCCTTCTCCAGGCAACATCCAAGCATGCCATCAACATCAACATCTGTCAGAGGATGTTTAATACAGACAGATGTTTGTGCAGTACTCAGTCATCATCTGGTCCTTCTGTGCTTATGCTCACACTGACATTCATCCTCTGTGTTGGGAAGTTTAGCATTACATTTCCTGTTCCTGGAAAGAGGACATTCCCTGTAGGAGAGGTTCCCTTGGATCTGTGCAGCCCATGGCAGTGGGAGCTGCACGTGCTCCTGGTTTTCATTTACGATGTTCAGAGGGAATGAAGAATCTGTGGCCTTGACCTGGTACCAGTATCCCAGGTAGAAGAGAAAATTGACATTCCCTTCCCTCTCTCCTCTGGGAAGCAGCACTATTTCTAAATTTTCTTTATGTGCCTTTTCTGTGTATTCTGAACTCGTTAGGGTAAGTGTGGCTTCTCAGTGATATAACAGTCTTAATTCATAAAAATTTGCTTGGGGCAAGGAAGGAAGGAGGAGGAGGAATTATGATCCTTCTGCTTGGCTTTGATCAGATACTTTTTAGCAAAGGATGTGGCAGCTGACCAAGACAATGACACCGTGCTTTCCTTTTTTACAGTTTGAAGATAAATCTGATGCAGTATTTGATATTACAGAAAAATGTAAGTATTTCTATTTATTCTCTAATACCATAGTTTCACAAAGCTTTTCTTGGAAGTCTCATTGCTGCTGAACAAGACTGTCTTGCCCTCATCCCAGCCCTTCCTGCTCATTCCCTCCTGCATTGCCTTCTCCACAAGTACTACAAGTGAGGTGAATGGAAATTAATGTTTTTTTCTTTCTTTGGTTGGTATTACTCAGTTCAGCTTCTGTTTCAACCATTTCTGTAATGTTGGCCCAAGAAGGCTGAGAGTATCCAAGGAGTTGCAGCATCAGCCAGATTAGGACACTCAACCTTCTCCTTTGTTACACATGAAGTTGGTCGAATTTCTGACTGTTCACTGGGGTTTTTTTCTCCCTAGGTGGTGAAATTCTGGATGCAGAGATGTCTGAGGATGCTGACCACAACTTAACACCCGCCCTTGACAGCTTGTCTTATGGAGTACCGAATCGAGCAGGACCTGAAAATTCACTGCAGGGTGATGATCATGATTATTTTCTGAACTCTGGGGATCTTGCAGGCATACCTGTTGTTGGGAGTGACAACGAAGATGATCAGAATTTCACTCCAAAAGACACTCTTTCTTCAGCAATTTGTGATGAAGATCATCTGGAAGAGGGCAAGAGAGTTCCAGATCACGAACTGGACAGTGAAAAAGAAATTCAGGTCCAGAATGCAATCCAGAAGGATCTCACTTCCCCCTTTGAGCAGGGCCCTGTATTTAAATCACTTCAAAAAGATTTTAGCATAACACGAGATAATGGCAAAGAGACTTTTCCAGCAAAGGACAAGAATAGAGAAGGACATTTTCAAGAATGTGAAAAACGTTTGGAAAAAATCCCTAAAGATATGGATTCTAGATTGAAAAGCAATTTTCTTGACAAAGCAGGTAACTGTTGACATCATAGACCTGGCTGCCCAGAAAAAAGGAAGAAAGAACTAGAGAGAAATCAGCAATAGGGCTAATTATTAAAAACATCACCTTGTTGAAGAGAACAGGCAGAGCTGTGTGTAGGGGAGCATTTTATGAAGAACCCTGAAATCCAATGAACTCCGTGTTAGTAGGAGGATTTGCAAAGGGCTTGACAGTGTTAGGGAGTTCTCATCCTCCACAGCTTGAGCCTCAACATATCCTTTGTTGTTGTGGTTTCCTAAACCAAGCTGGGTGACAATTCAAGCTTCCTTTTGGTTTTTCTCACTGTGCTTTTATAGACCATGGAACTTCTTAAAAGGAAAGGTGATGAAGTTTAGGTTAAATTGATGGCCAGTAAAGATTTTTTGAGCAAAGTACCAATTCTTCACTAATGCCTAGGTTTGAAACAGTATGGATTTGATAGTAGCATCAGGGAAAGGCTTGCTAGGAATGAGTTAGTGTCTGCAGGAACTAAGCCAGAACATAGCTTGAAATCCGCTTTTCCTGGGAGACTGCTCTCCTTCTTCCTCAAATACTTGTGTCTTGGACTTCATCCAGCCAACATGGAGAAAATCAAAGATGCCTAAAATCCCTTTCTCATTTGACAGTCACCATAATCTTGCTGCCCACACACTTATTTTTGACTTCCAGCTCTGAAAGTTACAGCAGAGCAGTGAATGAAGGAGTTAAGAATAACCAAGCAGGAACGCATGATTTAATCTTATTCAGCAGAGGGAGGGTGAGCCAGCACGTGAGGGACTCCTTGCTGCTTGTTCACATTCACAGCTTACAGTTCTGAGATTTAAACTTTATATCTTCAGCAACAGCATCTTAAAATCAGTGCTTCCAGGTGGCACCAATGATAGAGAAGCAATAGAGATATTTTTAAAAATAAAGTTACAGATGTATCTCTATTTTTACCTTCAGTTAGAAATCAAGGGAAGAATGTTTCTGTATTTCAGAAAGCTGTAAATACCTACAGTTAAAAGATCAAGTAAAGTAGTCAGTGGTTGAAACCAGAATGATAAATGTTCACGGTAGCATCCAGTATCTAGGCAAATCCAAAGCTTTTAAATGATATATTCTAAAAAAGCAGAAGACGCTATTTCCTGAGAAGAGGGAAAAAGGCAAAAGATCAGAACAGCAAAGAAAAAGCTGGAAGATGTTGCTCTGAAAAGTATTTTCTGATTTAAATGTCAACGCAGGAGAGTTCAGAACCTGCTGGGGTGTGGAAAATTCTGAATGAACAATTTGCGCCGGAAGTTTACAACTATTTTGCTGGAATGGGAAAATAATGATCCAATAGAATAATTTTTTAAAAAGTCAATTCTCTTTAGGGATTACCACCTTACTTGCAGGGAGGAGAAAGGGAGTAGTTTAATAGTGGTGAGGTGCTGTCAGACGCTGGGGTTGGGGAGCAGGATGAGACTCTGATAGTTTTAAAGGAAATGCATTGGAACCTGTATTCATTTCTATTTAATGTATATGTTTTCCTCAGTTCATAATCAAGTAGAAGAAACATTACGGACGCAGTTAGCGCCACAAACTCCAGAAACTAACTTCAGGGTAAGCTATAGATCTTTCAACCACTTTTGCAAGTGCAGCAATATGCTGGAATAATTCAAAATACGTATTTTGTATTTGAGTGTAAATTTGAGTGTTAAGGAAACTGATCTTCTGACTCTTAGACATCTTTGCTACTTAAACAGTACATATGATTTTGTAAAATTTTCCTGACCCTCTCTTTGGATTGAGGATTCTTTTGGTAGCCACTTTCCTGTTCAGCATGGTTGGAGTGACCGGTGAGCCGAACCCACAGCTGGATGCATCCACCTGACCTGCTGCCTTTTTTCCACATGAGCCAGGGAACAGCTGTATCCACAGGAGACACTCCCAAACAACCAACTTACAGAGCTGGGTGGCTTCTGCTTTGGCCAGAGGAGTGGAAAGCATTGGGGGTGGGATGAGAGAGGGGGCTGCAGGGAGGTTGAGGCAGCAGCTGCTGCCCAGCATTTCTCCCACCTTGGCAGGACCCAAATCTCTTGGTCTGCAACACAAACTCCCCTTGGCAGCAGCCCAACTCCTCATGGCAGATGCAGGAGGGTGAATTCTTTTTCATATTATTGTTTCAGGAGTCTAGCTACCTATTTTCTAGTAAGGAATCTATTGGACAAGAGCTGGGGAATTCCTTTGCACCAAATATTAGAATTAAGAAGGAGCCTTTGGATGACGAATATGCTAAAGCTATGGCCCCACAGCAGGGACTATTAGACAAAATTAAAGATGAACCTGGTAATTCTGAGGTAAGTTTCCCATTGAATTTCTCATTTTGGTCTGACAGCTGACCGCTTAAGCTGAACATAAATTCAGCAATTTATTTGGTTTGTTGACCGAAACTTAACTTGAAGAACATAGTTTAGTAGAAGGATTTTTCCCTCTTACACTACTATGAAACCCACCCCCCCCAACTTTTTGATGTCTTGTTACCTTGTCTCTGAAAATGTTTTCCTTTTCAGTTAGAAACAAAGCCAAGTGCTCTAAAGCTTCTGTTACTAAATCTGTGGCAGCATAGATACTTTATCTAACTAGGACATAAACTGTAAATCACATTTTCTTAAATACCTTATGAGTAGTCACAATTAGAGATACGAATTGCAGCAGTGCTATTGCTGCGACTCCCTTCTTAAAAGTTGCTTTTGCAAGCACAGTAGTTTGTTCTTGTTTTAAATTCACACTTAAAGGTCTTAAAATATATATATAAGTACTTACACATCAGTGAAGTCAAAGTTTAAGTCATTTTCTCATTCAAGACTGACATTTTTTATGATGATACAGGTAAAGGTCAGTAATTGCAACCTGGAGAAGGTCTGACCCATGGATTGAGCGGTGCTGGGGCCGGGATTGCTGAGCTCCAGCCAGTCTCTGTGCCGCTGGTTTGCTGTGTGACAGACAATTCCTGTCTCTTCACTGCTCATATCTGGGTTACATGTCAGACTTTATATGTTAAAGGTGTGCAAAACTTCCAAAAGTGATCCATCCCCTTGCACCGACACGAGAGCGTTGGTGTTCCTGTGCAGGCGTTCGTTTTTAGCATCAGTCTTTGTCCTCCTGCTAAACCTCCTCTGCTCTTTGGGCCTGTCTTCCCAGCACTTTTTCTTCTTTTCCCATAATACTCTCAACTCAATGAGATAAAGAAGTAAAGTATTTGCAACTTCAGATTTTAATGTCCTTCTGATTTGTTCAGTCTCTGTGGGATTGTTTGGGTTTATTTTTCCTTGAACCTATAGAATGTCAAACCACGTGTAGATTAGTTAAATCTGTCTCTTCTTTTGTCCTCCCAAGATGGCATCTGCTGTGTGGATTTGTGTGGAATGCAAGGCGAGATGTCTGTGGTTATCAAAGATCAGATTAATAAGTAAAAATGAAGACTTGAAGAATTTAAATGTCAAATATCGTATGATTCAAAATATTCCTTCCTGGAGTAAAATCCTGTGATTATCAACTCTGCCTGATACTGGAAAAGTAGGAGAACTGAGTTCATTTTGTTTTGCTTTAGATTGGAATTAATATGGGGGGGATTTGATGGATTTTTTTTTAATATTTCCTGAAAGATAAGAGCATTTCTTGCTGTAACCAATAGTTGGAGCTGAAGGTTTTTGGCCTTCAGCACTGTTACGCTGCTGTGAAACTGCTTGATCATGCACAGTTGATGTCAGGATTTGCCTCCATTTCTTTTCCTACTCTTGACTAAGGATACAATTGCAGTTAAAGTGCTTAAAAACCTGTGTGTCTGCAAATGATTCATTTTTAAGTGATAATAATAAAAATGGTGCTTGAGAATCCCATCACAGCATGCCCATACCCAGCTTAGGGCTTCTCTTACCTGAGATTTGATTGTTTCAGTCTGATGGTTCACATGATTAAGGAATACCATTGTCTGTTCTCCTGGGAAACCTGTTGAGATATAGTTTGGTTGTCCAGTATAGAAACTTCCAATTTTCCCACAAGAGTAAGGGGAGTGATCAGTTTGAGCATGTGCTCAGTGGAGGCTGTTGTGGGATTTTGGGAGCTGGCGGAAGCTGGGGGAGCATCTCGCTGCCACTGGGAAGGGAGAGTTTCCTTTTGCTTAGTGATTCTGAACTGGCTTCCCTGGCAGCCAGGCAGCAACTGTGAATTTAGCTCAGTCATAACATGACATCATGCCTCACTACTCCCAAACGACTGTAAGTAGGCTAAATCTTATCATCTCTGTAGTTCCGAGAGATTATGCTTTTCAATCTATTAAGATTTACATGTGGAGTGTTCAAAGCTGCTTTCTGGCTCAGATTTCTAGGGAGAGCAGGGGCAGGAAGCGTGGTGTCAGTGTGAATAGCTGCTGGGGACTAAGCCAGTCATTTATAGCATGTCAGCTATTCTACCAGCAGCTGTCCAGGGATTTTCTCCTCCTGTACCAAATGTGAGGTGATTCCCCTCTCGCTGGAGTGGGGACTGTGTGGGTCTGGCCCTGGTGGTGCCAGCCTTGGTCTGCTGCAAAGCTTCACCTGCTCCAAGGTCCTAACTCCTGGGTAATATAGAACCCTCCCCAGTGAGGTCCCAGCTCTATTTCATTGCTACCCTCCATGAATGTGAATATAAAGCTTCTTTCCCAGAACAGTGGCAAGGGCTGCAAAAGCACTTCCAGATGGAAAGTTTGAGTGGAAAGCAGAGATTTCCTTAAGCTTTGGCTGAATTCTGAGGTGTCTTGGAGTGTAGCTGGAGAGGGGAATGCACCAGGCAGCCCCACTTGTCCATTTGTGCCCCCTCTTGTGTGGTTTGCTGTGGAGCTCTGAGCAGGAGCTGTGTGTGGTGCTCACACAGCAACACTTGTCACCTGGCCTTCGGAGCAGGCTTAGGACACCCACTCTTCCCTGAGGTTCAATGCAGCATTGTGAAAGAATGGAAGACATGTAACCTGTTATTACATGTGTGTATTTGTTCTCCTTTTCTTTTCCCTTTGTTTTAGGAGTACGGCCAACAGCCAAAATCTCAGGAAGGGGAGCTGAAAATCAGTGCTGTATTTTCAGTCAGTGGCAATCCTCTTGGTAAGGAATGGGCAAGACTAACTTCATTTAAATCTGTGAAATGTGTCACCTTTGCAAGTAGTCTTGCAGGTCATTCTGCATTTCATTCACTGTGTCTGATCCCAGTAGGAATGAAGAACTAGTTTGGTTTAGAGAGAATGAGATTATAAAATAATTGTGGTTTTGAGGCATAGGAAAATTGAATATGAAATGCATAGGAGAACTGAATGTGTTGAACAGTCTTAAGCTGAAGGAGGGCAGGTTTAGATTAGGTCTCAGAAAGAAATTGTTCCCTGTGAGGGTGGGAAGGCCCTGGCACAGGGTGCCCAGAGAAGCTGTGGCTGCCCCTGGATCCCTGGAAGTGTCCAAGGCCAGGTTGGATGGGGCTTGGAGCATCCTGGGATAGTGAAAGGTGTCCGTGCCCATGGCAGGGGGTGGAACTGGATGAGCTTTAAGGTCCCTCCCAACACAAACCATTCTGTGATTCCATGAAAGGTATATTAAACATGCATTCTCCATCTTCAGAGTAGTTATAAAAATCTGCTATGCAGAAAACCAGCACAGGGCATGTATTTGTGGAGAGTTCATCTGCTATTTGATTCTCCTCTAGACCCCAACAACCCAAATAAAGAAATGAGCCTTGTGCTTGCCCCTGCACACCCGTGTAATAGATACGTTAACACTTACTCTGTGTTTTCTCTGTGTGGGTTTTTTTTTTTTTAGTTCCACAGCTGTCATCAGGTTTCCAGCCTGCTGTGGCATCCTCTGGCATGAGTAAAATGCTTCCCTCAGTTCCAAGCACAGCTGTTCGGGTTTCCTGTTCTGGCTGTAAAAAAATCCTGCAGAAGGGGCAAACTGCCTACCAGAGGAAAGGCTCAACCCAGCTCTTCTGCTCCACACTGTGCCTCACTGGATACACCATTCCAGCTTCTCGCCCACCAGCTTCTACCAAGAAAACCTGCTCAAGCTGCTCAAAGTAGGACAGTGCTTTAATTTGTTCTACTAATAATTGATATTCAAGCATATAATGAAAGGCTTCAGTTCTGTTCTTGTACCCCTTGCTGTGTCGGTAGCGCTGCTCCTGTTATGCTTCCCTTCAAAAATTGGTGGCTGATGCTGTTCCTTGTTAATTGGTCTGTCTGCTTGCAGTTCCATTTCCTTAATTGGGTTTTACATACACGTAGATTTAAAAGCCTCTGTGGTGCAGAGTGCATCTACTCTTTTGTTTGATTTAAATGAGCCAAATATGAAAAACTGTGTTTCAAAAGGTCCCGCATTTTCTTGCCGTTTCAAAATGTCATTGCACTTTCAAAACTACTAACAAGAGTACATTTTCAAAAAGTATTTTATGCATTATTTCTTCTAGAGGAAAATAGATTT
Organism: Machaerirhynchus nigripectus; assembly: GCA_013397975.1. Taxonomy (NCBI): domain Eukaryota; kingdom Metazoa; phylum Chordata; class Aves; order Passeriformes; family Dicruridae; genus Machaerirhynchus; species Machaerirhynchus nigripectus. The sequence goes on from VZRQ01006647.1 coordinate 251,895, forward strand.
ATGAATCCCTAAAATGAAGCAAAACATGGGTGAGTTAATGTATTCAAGGCAGAATATTTCCTTAGATTCTAACAAAAATTAACTTTTCATTCAGGCTCCATTACTGCTTTCATAACATGTAGAGAGATTAAATTTATTAAGAATTGCGTTTTTTAGGTAATGGGAGTTTCAGCACCCAAATCAGTTACTTTCTACCTAGGCCTTTCTGAGCCTACTTGGACAAAATAATTTAGAAAATAGCTACATTTTCCACAGTCTTGCTGGGTACACAGTCACGAATCTTCAGCTCTAAAAAAATTTTCATTATTAGAATTTTTTTCTGTTCATTTGTATTATGTCCAAATTAGCAAAAGGAGACCTTTGTGGCTGGCTCTGTAAGATGTCATTGCTATACATTCACTCGAGGCAAATAATTTCCAGGCTGATCGTGCTACAGTCTGTTTATGGAGAATTATTCACATGTATTATTTTTATGAAAGCTACTTTGAAAGTTACTTATGTTATGAAAGTTACTTTGCCAAAGGAATGCTGCTTTGTTCATCATTTCTTCAGCAACAGATTTATTACTTTAAGTTTTACAAGGGCAATTGAACTTAAAACTTGAGGTTTCAATTAATTATTCTTTTCACTTGCTGCCTTAGTGTGAAAAGGCCTTGTAACAAAGTTTAGAAGTCTTGACTGTAATTTGTATTTATTCTGTTGAAAAATGGGTTACCTCTGACTGAATAGGTGAGAAGGAGGCATCCTTCCAAGCGAGAAGTTATATAAGTATTTTCTCCTAGTTTTCTGACTTCAGGGCTTCAAAACTTTTCTGTGAAGGACTGTTTTGAAAGAGAGAAGAAATAAGGAGAAAGTTCAGTTGATAAACCAGCAAAAAATAAACAAAATTCGGGATGGGAGATAAGAAAGTTAAAATACTCATCAGACCATGGTGGACTGAACTAATTGTGATTAGAAATTGTGGCCTTTTATTTTTCCCCTACACCCTTATTTGTTAAAAGGAATTATTCCACATATCTTAATAAAGACTGTGCAAAACAGTTACTTTCTCCAAGTTCCTTTAGAAAAGATTTAATGGTAGAGCTTGCTCTTTTTATAGGCCACTCCTAAGTCCAGGTACAAAATGTTTCACAAAATACTTCCTTAGGAATTGTACTTCTTACCTGTTTTCCTAATAGGAAAGGAAAAATGAAGTCAGATACTTAGCAAAAAATAAAGGTTTAAATTAAATGGATCCACCCTCTCCGGGAGAATGTTTAGTCTCCAGAATAAGCAAGAACAGCAAGTTGACATGAAACCGACATTAACCCTTTATGTCTGTGTTTGTTTTTCTTTTTCTGTAGAGAAATTCTAAATCCAAAGGATGTAATCACTGCCCAGTTTGACAACACAGACTCCAGTAAGGATTTCTGCAGCCAGTCTTGTCTGTCCACATTTGAACTGAAAAGGAAACCCATTGTGACTATCCACACCAACAGCATTTCCAGCAAGTGCAGCATGTGCCAGAAGAATGCAGTGGTAATTGCCGATTTCCTTGTTTGAATTTCTTTAGCTCAGCACAATTTGCTGTCTCCGAGATGAACACACATATTCTTTCTGTCCTTGCTGTATATTCCTTTTCCTCCAGATCAGGCACGAGGTGAATTACCAGAACGTGGTGCACAAGCTCTGCAGTGACGCCTGTTTCTCCCAGTTCCGCTCGGCCAACAACCTGACCATGAACTGCTGTGAATATTGTGGAGGATACTGCTACAGTGGCTCTGGCCAGTGCCATGTCCTGCAGATAGAGGGACAGTCCAAAAAGTTCTGCAGTTCCGTATGTGTGACAGCTTACAAGCAGGTACATGTGATGGGACAAGGGGGAATGGATTCCCACTGCCAGAGGGCAGGGTTAGATGGGATGTTGGGAAGAAATTCTTCCCTGTGAGGGTGGTGAGGCCTTGGCACAGGGTGCCCAGAGAAGCTGTGACTGCCCCTGGATCCCTGGAAGTGTCCAAGGCCAGGTTGGACGGGGCTTTGAGCATCCTGGGACAGTGGAAGGTGTCCCTGCCCATGGCAGGGGGTGAAACTGGATGGTCTTTAAGGTCCCTTCCAACCCAAAACATTCTGGGATTCCATGATTCTGTATTTGAAGAAAATGCCAAAAATAGTATCCATCTAAATTTTTGTTAGATTTTGGGTGTTTTAAGAAACACCCTATTTTCTAGTTGATTATTTCAGTTATTGTTTTGGTCTAAGGTAACTGCTTTTGACATTTCACAGAATAACAGAATCATTAAGGTTGGAAAAGCCCTCCAAGATCATCAAGTCCAACCTTCAGCCAAATACCCCAATGCCCACTAAACTATATCACAAAGTGTCACAGGTCAGAGTGGGTTTTGCACACTTCCATGGATGATAATTTGCTGCTTAATGTTTGCCCAAACATGTTGCTCTGTTTTTCCCTGACCACTGGACCAGCTACCAGAGAATTCCAGTGTGGGAGAAGGCGTGGTGGGACCCCCCAGCAGCAGCCCACTGTGACCATTTTCAGCCTTGAGATGCTCCCTGTTTTAAAGAGTATTCTTTATTAAATTGTAGCCTTTGAATTAGGTGGAGAGGAAAAGCAATAATTAGTTGATAATTATGATTTAACTTTTAAACTTTTCATATTTATTTTTGATTATAGTGAATCCTCTTGAAGGCCTGAGCACTTAAGAGAACCTTAATTTACTGTAATAGCTCAATTATTTTTGAATGACTTATTTTAATGAAATTACTTTAGGAAAAATTGCCTTCTGATAAAAGAATGTAGCTTTGTTTACTGACCTGACTCTGCTGTCCCATTATCCAGACCACTTAGGCCAAGAAAGGCCTAATGGATTTTAAAAAAAAAATTATGGTAAATGTATTTTATCCAGAAAATTACCTTCAGAATTAGTTGTCCTCTGAAACAAATCTGGAAGTAAAATTAAATAAGCTGGAAAGGTTTTCATGCTGCTTTTATATCACACATCAAAACCCCATATGTGATAGTTCTCTTGAAACTGCGGTATGTTCAAAGCTTATAAGGTTAAGTCAAATCTATTTTTAATTGATTTTTAAACAGCATTCAGCTTAATTGTCAGATACATTCTGATAGTTTCTGAAGGTTTGTGGGTGTTTTTAAATCCCTAAAAGCTTACACTCTGTTCTGTCCTGTGAAGAACTGGAATAGCTGGTGATTGAACAAAGTGCATTTTTAAGGCTGTCGTACTAAAGTAATCTGGTGCACTAATTCTCAAAGTTTTTTCCAAACTTAAAGACCTTCAAAACCTTAAACACAGAAAATGTGTCTCTGAAAGTCAGGCTTTTTCCTGTGTCTCTCTTCAAAAGCAGTTTGTGGACCATACACTGAAAACTGTTGGTTATTGCTAGCAGGTGGATCTCTTTCCCATTTTGCTACCGAACATCATCAGAGGACCTGCTTCTCCCTGTTCCTTGTTTCCTTCTCTGTTCAGTGGGAATATTGCACAGCTGATGCATTAAAAATCACAAGCAAAATGTCAGTTCTCAGCAAGATATTTGAAGTTTTCTGATAGAAGGTGCAGATCTGTGCTAGTACAACCTGTAGTGGTGTTTGCAGTGGAGGCCTTTGCCCAGACAGCCTGGTACTGGTTTAAGTGACCTGAGGAGGTACTCAAACCAGAGTTCAAATCAGTGTGTCTGCACCATAAATAACACAGCTGTAAAACAAGTGCTATTTCAAGCACACCAGCACATTTTATAAAGGTTTTCTATGTTAGCGACGATTTCCAGGTTAATAAAAACGCCAAGTTTCAAATGAACAACCAATTTCCATATTTCTGCAGAAGTCAGCTAAAATTACACCCTGCACACTGTGTAAATCTCTGAGATCTTCAGCTGAGATGGTGGAGAGCACAAATAACTTGGGAAAGACAGAACTGTTTTGTTCTGTTAACTGTTTGTCAGCACACAGAGTAAAAATGGTCACTTCTTCAGGTAAGCTTAATCTTTTACTTCTATAGAAACCTAATTTCGTGTGGCTCATATCCAAACTTTATTTGTCTTGAAAGTTAAGGCCGATGTTCTTTTTTTGGGAGGGTGGGAAGTGGCTTTTTTTTTAAAGGGAAGTGCTGAGATGGGAATGTAAGGACACTCTACTATAGATAAATGTAGCAGTGACAGTACAGCCATTTCAGTTTTGGTTTTAGGGAGCTTAAACATGATATCCAATCTTAAATCTATTTTTTTGCTCTTGCACGTGCAGCTGGTGGGTTTCCCAGCTAGACAAACCTGTTGTGTGGACATGTGCCATGACACTGCTGGGACTCTTCTACCCCTTTTTCCCTGGGGTGACCAGCTTTGTTACCTCTACCCAATGTTGCACGGAGCAAGGCAAACATTTTCAGCTATTTTTCATGTGGAAATAGAAAAATGCTTACTGACATCCTGGGGATACTGGGAGATTAATTAAATTTCTGGCAAGCAACAGGCACAGCAGCTGCAGTGTCTGCTTCTGAATCTGTGGGAACGTCGTCTCGGGCTTCTGTCTGTGCCTTGGCTCGTCATTCAGCCTCTGCTTTTGTATGCACGGTGCAAAATTAGCTGCAATACAACTTGATGTTGCATAAATCACTTTTTCTTCTCTGTTTCACCCTCAGGTGTTCAAGTTCAGTGCAACAGCTGTAAAACCTCAGCAAACCCTCAGTATCACTTGGCTATGTCAGATGGGAGCATACGCAATTTTTGCAGCTACAGTTGTGTAGTAGCTTTTCAGGTGTGACATCTAGGATTTCTTCTTAGCTGAATTAACAGAATGCTAAATTGTTGGTGGAAATATCCAGGTGCAAGATGTGACCCTGTAAAATAAAGTCTGTCCATTTTGCTTTCCCACAGAATCTGTTCAACAAGCCTGCAGGACTGAACTCCTCGGTGGTGCCCGTGTCACAAGGCCAGGTCATCGTGAGCATCCCCTCGGGGACGGTGGTCTCGGCCACTTGCACCACCTCGACCGTGTCCCCCAGCTCCACGAGCACCTCGGCTGCAGCAGGGCTCCAGAGGTTGGCTGCCCAGTGCCAGCAGGTCACCTTTACCCGCTCTGTTGTGAAAATCAAGTGTCAGCACTGTAACAGATCGTTTGCCACCAAACCAGAACTGCTTGACTACAAGGTAATAAAGATTAAGGCTTTCCAAGCTCTTTTTTCACAACAGAAACCCAAGAAACTTTAGTTTATATGCACTGGTCTGTCAGTACTGCTTTGTTGCTTGCAAAGATTTGCTTTGGAGGGTTTTGAAACTGATTTGGTATCATTTAAGCAATATCAAATTAATACTGATACTAGCTCTATGATCTTAAAACCAGAAAAAAAAGAACTCCAAAAAAACCCCCAAACCAAATGATTGCCTGGCTAAATAAACACATCCCTGTCTCTTGGACCCAGGGATGTTCCTTTTAATCCAAGGACAAAGCACATTGGTGAGGGCTTTCTGCAGGAAATTTTGCTTTATTATAAAGCTAAATGGGGAGACTCATTTGCCGGTGCTGATTTCTAAGGGTATGAATTCTGTTGCTGATTTCTAAGGGTATAAATACTCTTCTGCGTTTCTATTAACAATTTAAATGTATTATCTGGGGTGTGACTCATTCAAACATTGAAACCAAAACATTCTATCTGCGTTGCAGGGTAAAATGTTCCAGTTCTGTGGGAAGACCTGCTGTGATGAGTATAAGAAGAAGGGCAATATGACAGCTTTGTGTGAATACTGCAGGTTTGAGAAAATTATCAAGGAGACAGTGAGATTCTCAGGCGTAGATAGAACATTCTGTAGCGAAGGTAAGAAAGGGCAAAACCCTGTCTCAGAGAAATCAAGTCACAAGTGTTTTACCTTAAAATTATTGGTGATACTAAAAGAAATCTAATGTTTCTAAGTTAGGAGTCTGGTTTTTAGGTTTAGGAACACAGAATCCTGTTCACACTTTACATTTTAATGGTATGTTTCAATGAATTGTTACAGACATCACTAAATACAGGAATTAGAAGTGCTGAGTGATTGTCATTTTGGTATTAAAGGATGTTTTTGCTGTTTTCTTTTAGTTTGTAAACTGCTCTATAAACACGACTTGTCTAAGCGCTGGGGAACCCACTGTAAAATGTGCAGTTACTGTTTACAGACTTCCCCCAAACTGGTCCAGAATCACTTTGGGGGGAAAATGGAAGAATTTTGCTCAGAGGACTGCATGTCTAAATTCACAGTTTTGTTTTACCAGGTAAGCAGTATTCTCACATCCTCTAGCAGAGAATTTTGTACACATACCCCTTGCTGGTGTTTCCGAGTGTATTCAATTTCTTCCTCACTCTGTTTTCCTAGATGGCAAAGTGTGATGGTTGTAAGAGACAAGGTAAACTCAACGAATCCATAAAATGGCAAGGGGAGATGAAGCATTTTTGCAATCTGCTTTGTATTCTGTTGTTCTGTAAACAGCAAGGTGTTTCTGACCCTCCACTCCCAAACAACACAGGTAAACCAGGCTGGGGATGGTATTGCCTTTTGATGTGTGGGGTTGGATGGATGTTTATCTGCAAACTCACCTCAGTGAACTCTTTAAGATCTGCCTTCTCCTGGGGAGCTTGTCTGTTGCTGTTGAGTGGGCTCAGGTTTAGATCACTCTTACTTGAGACAGTTTCAAGCTTCTGTAGGTATGAAATGCAATTGCTTCATGTACCAAATTTTAAAGAAGATGAAGCAAAAGCACTTGCTTTCAGTCACTTTCATGAAACAAAGGCCTGTTTCTTTGGGGTAAAATGTACTGATATCTGGTGAAGACATGTTAAATATCCAGCTTGTCTTCGTAACACCTAGAGGATATGGTAGAATGTTAATATTCTTTTAACAAAAACAGTCAAGTGGTGAAATTCGTAGACTTAATGGTTTTAAATTCAGACTCCTATATATGCATTTAAAGCAGCCACTTCTGTGCAGTCTGTAGGCATGTGAAGAGTTCCCATTTCTGTGTCATCACGTGTTGATTCTTGGGAAGTATCAGTCCCAAGGTTAACAGATGCTGTAGCTGTTTCCTTGAGCAGGTGGAATGGGAATGAGGGTGGGAATGAAGCCCACAAGAACAGAAACTGTGAGTTTCTATAGGGAATGAGACACAACGGGATGAAAAGCCCACAAAGACAGGAAGAGAAAGGGAAACAAAAGGCAGGAATATCACTGATCCTAAAGAGGGGTTAATCTCCCACTGAGTGATGGTGGCTGCAAGAGTAAGGTACCCAAAACCAATAAAAATTAACTGAAAGTTTTTAGTGTGCACCAGGCCATCTTCAGCTTTTCAATTTGGTGCATATCTGCTGCTTACATTGGTGGGAGCTCTTTTCCCTTCTTGCTTGATTTGTTTGTGGAACCAGCTCCTGTTTAAACTGAAACTCTGCAGCTTGACACCTACATCCCCTTCTCACACAGCAGCCTCTTTCATCTGGAGACAGATCTGAAGGGTGGGTGTTGTTTCAGAAATGCTTTTTTTCTCAATTATCTTACTGCTTATTCTCATTTTCTTCTGTCCACTGTGTCCAGCAAACCTTTCCATGGCACCAGCCTCCTCCTCAGGCCCTCCTTCTTTAAGAAAGGACTCAACCCCTGTCATAGCAAACGTGGTGTCCCTTGCAAGCACCCCAGCTGCCCAGCCTACTGTTAACTCCAACAATGTTTTACAGGGTAAGGCAGCTGAATACGATGCCTGTACTTTTACATCTCTATTCCTGAACATTTCTATTTGCTCAGGGATTTTATTTCTTACTGAGAGCGACGGCCACTTCTTCATTATGCTTCACATCAGTGCAGATGGTTGCGTTTGTCCTTCCTTTATCTAGGTATAAATAATGACTTAAATTTATGTACATACATCAGGGAATGAGTTTTAATTGGAATTCTTTTTCTTGACCTTGGCAGAATATGGATTATGGTCCTTGAAGATAAGTAGGCATGTTATTGTATGGTTTTTTTCTTCACAGGTGCAGTCCCCACTGTGACAGCAAAAACAATAGGAGATGTAAGTTTTACGAGAGGCTTTTCTCAATTTTGCCCAAATTGTATTAATAACAAGTAAAGTATCCAAGAATTTGGCACCATCATTTTGTAGCTGATTTTTGATTGGGATTTAAAATTCATCCAGCTTGCAGATGCTTTTTAAAAAGTGGATGAAACTTACATGGTACAAAAGTCTGATTGTGTCCACTGACAGACTGGATGTGTTAAGGCAAAACTTGTCAGATTGTAGCTCTTGAGGTGCCTGTGTTTTTCAAGTAATTTGTGTCTGGCTTCTGCACTTGAGGCTGCCTTCTGTGCCCAGAAGTGGCATAGAATGGCAAAAGGACCAGCACGGGAGGAGGGGACCAGCCTGGGCTGCTGGGACTGACCTGACCAAGCTCCTGCAGCTTCATTTTCCTTCCCCACTCCCTGCTAGTGTGGTAACAGAGCTGTGGGGAACCACTGTCCTGGGGATAACTCTGAGAGTTCCTATTCTTGAGCTCTTCGAGGTACATGGTGTAATATCTTGCAACTCTCTTAAAATACAGAGGTGTTTTTATGTAGCTTTAAGTTCTGGAAGACTGACAGCTTTGCTTTTAGCTGGAGTGTCACTTATGGATTAGAGAGTATGAGTTTTCCCTCTTGAAATAGATCCTGTTATTTGAATGCATGACTGAAAATTACAGTTAGCAGGACGTGGAATTAGTACAAGCATGAATAGTCAGTCTGTGTGGAATCAGGAAATTATGCTGCTGCTGCCAGCATTGGTGTTAATTTTTTACATTTATTTGTTTTCAGTGGTTTCACATTAGTTTACTCAGTTTTATTGGGCTCTGAATTAGCCAGACTTTCAGTCATCAAAAGTATCTTAACATAATTCCTCTTTATGTCTCTGACATCAGTAAAATTCCAAGGTCAAAAGTTTATAGCACTTATTTGACTACAGAAACCAAATATTCTTGCAGATTTGTTCACTGCACTGTTAACAAAATTAGCTTTATTAGCAAAATTAGCTTTAAACAACATTATTGTTGGATCAGAGTAGATTGAGATGGAGACCAGAAAGCACCAAATATATTAGCAAGCTTGTTTTGCAGTAGTTTATAAATGATTATTTTTGTCAGCAAATAGAGTTTTAAATTGTTCAGCCTCACATAGTAGAGAACAAACATTAGTCTTATATTGTCCTTCAAACCAATACTGACTTGGCCCTCATTTGTGCTCTCCAAACAGGCAAGTACCCAGACAGATGCCCTAAAGCTCCCATCATCAAAACCACCCAGGCTTCTGAAAAACAAAGCTTTATTGTGCAAGCCAATCACCCAGACTAAGGCCACCTCGTGCAAACCTCACACACAAAACAAAGAATGCCAGACAGGTGGGTGTCTGATCTCCTACCCCCATTGGAATTGTCTGTACTGCAGTGGATAGAGTAATGCATGATTTATGGAACAGGGAGTGTTTTGGAATGTATTGACTTTAACTCGTTTTCAGGTTGTTGTATGGTATTTTCCAGCAATTTTTGGTTTGTTCTGTTTTTGGTGTAACAGAAGGAGAAGAACCTGCGCCACCCCAGATCATCGTGGTACCTGTTCCTGTACCAGTGTTTGTGCCAGTGCCCCTCCACCTCTACACCCAGTACACACCAGTTCCCCTGGGGATGCCAGTACCTGTAAGTTATGCTGCAGTTCCCTACGCAAGTCAGTGGTTTACAGGTGTGTTTTGTGTCCAGCACACCCAGCACTGTGTCACTGGGTGTTGTGTCTGGTCATGCAAGTGGTATTTGGAGTCCTTGAAGCCATTTCCCTCCTTGTTACATCGTATTTGGTTAAACATCATCACACAAAACTACCAAATTGTGGGAAGAGTACAGAGCTGTCCAGTCTGGAGTTATTTTTTACTTCATTTTGGTAGTCCTAAAATAAATTTAAGGTTAAATGGGAGGGACCTTGCTTGTGTGTTTGCTGTTTCCCTTCACCCCTAAGTATGTTCTGGTATTTTCCACATGTTCCATAGGTACCAGTTCCCATGCTCATCCCAACTACCGCAGATAATGCTGATAAGATCATTGAAAATATTCAGGAAAACAAGGAAAAGATATCCATGAATCCATTTGAAGCTGATCTCCTTCAAATGGCAGAAATCATTGCAGAAGACACGGAGAGAGAAAAAACACACTCTCATGGTGGTAGGTGGTGGCTTTAAAAAGGATATGAAATGCAGTGAGGTGAAGGTCCTCTCACCACAGAAATTTCCCTCTCCCTGATCCTAGATGCTGATTTGACTTGTGTTGCCAGGAACAGGTTACCAGAGGTAGTAACCTCCAGATCAGTGTTAGAAGGAGGAGTCAAAATCAAGAAGACAGAGCAGTTGCTTTAAAAGAATATTTTCCTATCAGGCTTTTTATGGAGGATTCTTTAGGGCTGAGACAGGTCAGAGTGTGTTGGATACTGACCAACCCATGTAATGAAAGTGAAACAAGCTGGAAAGAGATGAACAAAATAGCCTGCTGGTCCACAGATGACTCAAATAATAAAGAGGGAGGGGGTGGAAGCCTTTCGAAATGCAAACTCACATTCTGCATTTCTGTTTCCCCTGCAACAGCATGACCAAGGTAGAAAGCTGTTAGGAGAACTTTAGTGGAGGAGAAGACACAGCATGTGTGTTATTGTTCTGACCTAATACATATGTTTTTGCAGTTCAAAGTATTTTCTGTTAGTTGTGCAAGATGTCACGTGTAGATACAGATTTCCTTCTTTTTCTAAAGGATCTCAAACATCCGAGCACGAGCTCTTCCTGGACCCCAAGATATTTGAGAAAGGTCAGTCAGGTTTTTTATTTTGCAAATGGATTTTGATCCTGCTGCAGCTTTTCTAGCAAACTCCTGGTTCTGCCTTTCCTGTAGCACATGGTGCCTGTGATCCCTCTCTTTGCAGACCAGGGCAGCACGTACAGCGGAGATCTGGAATCAGAAGCGGTGTCCACTCCACACAGCTGGGAGGAGGAGTTGAATCACTACACCTTACGATCCAATGCCCTGCCAGAACCTGATCCAGAACTCAAGCAGTTCTCCAAAGGTGATGTAGAACAGGACCTGGAGGCAGATTTCCCATCAGGTCGGTGTAATGTGAAGAAAAGCTCTTTGTTTAATAAAAGCACACACATTTTTCTGCATGAGCATTGTCCCAGCAGCCTGCTTGTGTGTGTTCATGTAGTGACGCTGGATGTTTAAAGCTGCAATAGTTGATCAGCTCTACCAAAAATTACTATTTCTAAAATACTACTGCTGTCTTTAAAGACAGCACTCGGCAGAACCCCTGACAGGAGTAGCAGGAAGCCTTACTTGTCTCCTTTGAATTCATCACTTCTGTGTCCCTGGGTATAATCCATGTGAGTGGGGGCTAAGATCATATTTGTCTGAATAAATACACCCACTGCTTGGGGGCTTTTTTGTCCTATTGAGAATTTACTATCTTTATACAGCAAGTGCACAGATTGCTTTAATTAGTCGAATGTCAGCATTATTTGAATATACAGGTGTGATTGTCAACTGTGAGGTGTTCCATAGTATCTCAGTGACAGTGACACTTCTACCTGGGCTGCTAAATCATGTGATTAAACTCTTCATGGTGTTGATTTGACTTCAGACTCATTTGACCCTCTCAGTAAAGGACCGGGTTTACATTCACGTTCACGGGCAAGACGGAGACACAGGGATGGTTTCCCACAGCCAAAAAGACGGGTAAGGAATTACTTCTGGGGCACAAATTCCTTAAATTTTGAAAGAACAACATTATGTGCCCTAATCTAACCATCCATGGATGAGGAGCTAATAAAATGCTGCTTTGTTTGATGTGTTTGCTTGCCTGTAGGGGCGGAAGAAGTCTGTGGTTGCTGTGGAGCCCCGGAATCTGGTGCAGGGCTCCTACCCCGGGTGCTCTGTTTCTGGGATGACCCTGAAGTACATGTATGGGGTAAACGCCTGGAAAAACTGGGTCCAATGGAAAAACGCACAGGAGGAACAAGGGGACCTGAAGTTTTCAGGTAAATTTGTCTCTCAGTGGAAACAGAAATACTCTAGTTGAAGAGCACTTGGCTGATTGATTGTTCAAGTGAAAATTAAGATTAGATTATCACTGAGTTTTGCAATACCCAGGAGTGGAGAACAGATTTTATAGAATTCTGTCTTGCATCTTTCCATGCATTTAAAAATCATAGCTATTACATTCTTAATTGATCTGTTTCCTTTAAAAAAAGTCTCTAAAACATTAGAAATCTCCACTTTGCCTTCTTTTGCATGCAGTAATTCTTCATTTGTAGCACAGATGCTTTATGCAGCTGCAGAGCTATTTTCTCAGCTTTTATAGAACCACGAAATTACAGATTTATCAGGCCATAATTCTAAGCTGACAACACCAACTTGGTCCCATCCATTCTATCTGTAGCTGGCACATTCCCAAAGTATTTGTTGGTCAGCAGAACTGTTTGCTGTAAAAAAATTGTGTGATCCAGCATCAAAATTTTAACACCTTATTTCTAGGCTTCACAGCTGGAAAGAAACATATCAAAAGTCTGCCCATTCTGTGCTGCAACCTGCCTGAAACTAACTTTATTGCTCCTCATGTCTCACTGGGGTGATAGATAATAATGACAATTAAACACTATTTTGTTTATTTTTCCAATGATGAATTATTTTATTTTTTTTTTACAAAAGCCCAGCAGTCCTGGGATTTGGCAGTGCCTAACTCCCCTTTTCCCTGGTCTCAGATCTTATCACACTGAGTTTTGTGGGCAAATTTTAAGGGTCAGGCAGAGAATTTAGGAATAGAATTGAGCTTTTGGGGGATGGTTGGGAAAAGAGCAAACCCTAATAAATACCTTTGCAATTTAAAGAACTAAGCATGGCAGGACTTAACATAAGAAATACCCCCAAAGGGGAAAATTCTAGTTAGGATGAGATCCACTTTTTTATCTCTTATTTGGAGTTTTTGTTGTCATTCCATGAAAACAGCTGGGGCTTATTTCCCAGAAGTGGAGTGTTCACATGAGTTACTATGTTTTCTTTTTGAGGCCAAGGGAGTAAATATTACAGTCATCTCCAGGAAACTGTGCCCACTCCCAGAAAGTTTCCCTGCTTATTCCCAAGCAGGCACTTCTGAGGTGTGGGGCAGCCAAGCCTGGTCATTTCATTTCAGATCATTTGATTGATCAATTCCTGATTGCTCTGCTTCCCTTTCCAAACCCCCTGCATGTCCCATTGAACTCTTCCTTCCTTCCTCCTTTAAGAAGTGGGATATGCTGCACTCAATTCATGTCCAAAACTAGTGGGAAATACTTGAGATCTTTCTCTCACCCTGGTGAGTCTCTCACTCCCCTGAGTCCAGCTGGAGGGGTGAAACCCATTTATCAACCCCAGGCTGCCTCAAGCTCGTGCAGCCACTGCCATCCCACATTTTGGGTTCAGCAGACTCCCAAACATTTACATGTCTGGGCTCTGAATTCCTGCAGCCTCAGTACTCGTTGTAACATTTCTACTGATTGCACATGCAGCTGGTCTGGGTTTTATTGGCCAAATCATTCAGTTCTCAGCCAACAGATAGGAAGGAGTTCACCATTTAGTCATGCAGGGTACTTCATGTATGAGACAGGAATTTAGGAGTTCTGTCTACATGAAATAAGGAATGTGGGAAAATCTATTGCGATGAATTAATTTTGCTAATCATTTCCTTGTCTCCAGTTCATCCTGTGAAGCTCAAGGAGGACATTCTCTCCTGCACGTTTGCTGAGCTGAGTTTTGGCTTGTGCCAGTTCATTCAAGAGGTGCGGAGACCAAATGGAGAAAAATATGATCCTGACAGCATCTTATACTTGTGCCTTGGAATTCAGCAGGTAACTCTGGAGTTAGGGCACTGCTGAGAACATGTAGAACTTGTTCTGGTTACTTATGGGACATCCACAGTCCCACAGAGCATCTTGGGGTTTATAGAGGAGGCAAGAATGTCTCTTTTTTGTGTTTTATTGTTTGCCTTAGTCCCATATATAACTGATTTTTCTGGACTTTTTTATGGTCGCAGTGACCAAGTTCTTCTGTCTTTATAGGAATGTGATGTGGGGGCTGACTGTTTCTACCTAGACACAAGTACTTGGATTTGGAACTTTTTTGATCATTTTTCATGTGTAGGAAAGATTTGCTCCTCAGAAATATTTGTTTTAGGATGGAATGGTTTAGATCTAAAATAATTTCACAGTGCTCTTCCAATGTATAAGTTTACGTGGAAGGGATTGCCCAAGAAAGATTCCCAGTGACAAGACAGATACCTGTTGTGTTGGCAGTATTTACAGAAAAAATATATTGGGAATAACTGCATTGTAATTAATGAATACTAAGAGTAATGTAGTAAGTCCTTACTACCTGCCCTGCAACAGTAGCACTACAAACCTAGAATAACACTTATTTGTGTTAAAAACTCAATGTTCAACAATGGTCAATGTATTTCTGTTCTGTTTCCTTTAGAACAGCCTGCTTGGTCCTGTTCTAAAACAGGCATTTTGAGATAAACAATCAAAAGCTACTTAAAACATAAAACTTACTGAATTAGACATGGAATTATATTATTTTTTTTCCTTGCTATGCTTGGACAAAATGTAGAAAGAGTTAAAATTCGAAGTGCCACAGATAAGTTCTAGGAGTATCAGTGATTTTTGTGTTCCAGTTTTGACTTGTTTATTGATACAAACTCCTGACTTCTAGAAAACTTTTCTAAACTGCTCTGTGACAAGTTCAAGGAACTTTTCTTCCTTGGTGCTGCAAGCTGAGCAATTTCAGCAGCCTGTGTCTCTTGTCAGGAGGTATTAGCATGTAAAGTTCTTTTCAGCACAAAAATACTCAATAATTATTTTGGTTTTTATAGGCAGACTTTTTCAAGAATATTTAGAGGAGGATTATTTTGCAGAAAACAGCTCTAGGGCTTGAAATATTAACCATAGTTCTTGCCTAGATCTCTCCTTTCATACTGGAGAGGTCCCAGTCCCTGCAGAAAAATTGATTTGCTGTTTTACTGGAGACTTCACCCAAGTGTTTGGCCCCATAAGACACTGGGACATAGGAAAGGAAAAGAATCTGATGTCCTATGTCTTCTCTGCAATGTTATATAATCACAAACTGTTTGTCTTCCTGGTTTTTTCTCTTGCAGTACCTGTTTGAGAATGGTAGAATAGATAACATTTTCACCGAGCCCTATTCCAGGTTTATGATTGAACTTACGAAACTTCTGAAAATCTGGGAACCTACAATTCTTCCAAATGGTAGGACAATTCTTTTATGTAGCTGCATGACAAAGCTGTATCATAAATTAATGTTTTCTCAGGGCCAGGAAGAGAATGGCATCTGGGGCTCTCACATTAGTTTCCTCTCTCTACACCGTGGATTTTATGTCTGTTTCTACCAGTTATGATTACACTTAAATCTATCTTTGCCTCTGATCAATCCTTGGAAAGAAAGGGTTCCCATTCTGGTATTCAACACATTAAGTTTTCTTCTTCTCTCAAGTTTTAGCTCCCTTTTTTTATATATATACAAGTAGCCAGAATTGAATGTAGTATTTGAGATGAGGTACTGCAAATACTGTGTGTGGTTGCACTGGTATTCCCTATTAGTGCTGGAAATACTCCTGGTGAATTTGAGGATCATATTAGCAAATCATTGAAATCTTGTCTCAACTCCAAATTAAGACTTCCCAAATTCTGCAGATACTTTTAATTGGTTTTCAAGCCTGATTATGTGGTTTACAGAGCTGGACACCAGCCCTGTGAGTACACAACATCTTTTCCAAAGTATCAGTGAAACTTCAGTAATGCTGGCAATTCCACAACTGGCTTTTCATTTAGAAAAATAAACTTTTTATTTAATACAGAAATGTTCCAATTACATATAGTTTGCTGCACGCAGTGGTATTTTTTTACAACAAATTTCTTCTAAGCCCCCATATCTCCCTTCCCTAACTGACTTATGATAATCACAATGGGCTATTTATACATAAAATGGGACATTTTAAACTCATACTTCATGTTGTAGGAATTACACATTTTTGCAGTTGGCTGTGGTTTGATACAGTGAAATTAGAACTTAGTGAGAATCTGCTGGTGTCTGCAGTTCCTTTATATCCTTCTTTTCAGGTATTGGAAGATCATGCTGTTCCACAGCTTGGTTCTCCATGCTCTTATGTTTGTGCAGGCAGTACTCTGGTTTTATTGGATTACAGCTGCTGATGATAGGTGTGAATTTGACCTGATATGTGATTCATTAATAGGGTTTAGCTGAAAGAGGATTTATATGCATAACTAACTATTTTCTTTTTCCTTTGCCCATCCTTTGTAGGTTATATGTTCTCAAGAATTGAAGAGGAACACTTGTGGGAATGTAAGCAGCTGGGTGCATATTCCCCCATCGTTTTGTTGAACACCCTTCTTTTCTTCAACACCAAATACTTCCAACTAAAGAATGTCAGTGAGCACCTGAAACTGTCCTTTGCCCATGTTATGAGGCGCACCCGAACTCTGAAGTATAATACTAAGATGACATATTTACGTTTTTTCCCACCCTTTCAAAAACAAGAGGTAGAATCAGGTGAGTGCTCTCTGTTCTTTGGTGTTTGGGCAGTCACATTTGTGTTGCCTGAATTACAGAATCAGAGAATTTTGTGATTCTTTATCGTCTGCTTCTATTTTAAAAAAGACTGGGAAGAACAAGTATGTTCTGCAGTAAGCAGAGCTGGGTATGTGCTTTATCCTGAATATATCTGCAGTATTTTTCACCACTTTAAAGATAAATTCTGAATGAGCCAAGGCACCCAGGAAAAACTTACAAAGGAGGTGTCACAGATTTGGCTGCAAATTTGTTTAATAGTCTTTCATAACATCCTCAGCTTGCATAAAGCTTTATTAAGTACTGCAAGAGTTAAAGGCCTTTTCTGAAGTCCTTTTCTCAGCACTTCATAATCTTGGGGTTTGGAGGTCCAGACCTTTATTGTGCCTTTTTAATTCCCATATTTGTCCTGGGCCTGTGTGGGGAGCAGACCAGGCAGCCCCAGTGGAGAACAGCAATGTGGGGCTTGCACTCAGAGGCAAAGACACACAGGTGTTTGTTCTCAGGTAATTTTGGCATTTGGGAAAGGGAAGTCTTTGATCCTTTTGGCTTCTTCAGTTCATAGTTCCAGTGCATTACATGAAGTCTTCTTTAATAAGTAAAATTATAGTCTCCATATTTTCCTGCCAGCTCTTGTGGGTTTTCTAGATGAGGAATGGGCTGAGGAGCTGGCCTGTAGGATGTGCAGTCCTTTACCCAGCCAGCACATCACACCAGGTGACCATGGTTGGATGGTGCCATGTGACAGAACCAGTTCAAGGAGTGGGTTTGGGTGATGCAGAGTCACCACTGGGTGCTGGGCTGAGACACCAGGCCTTGTTTCTGAAGGTGCTGCTTTTCAATGAACTTCTGTGATGCCATTTTTGTGTATCCAGATAAATTATCAGTAGGAAAAAGGAAACGCAGTGAAGATGAGGAGGTTCCAACAGCAGTGGAAATGGCTGAAAACACAGATAATCCCCTCCGGTGTCCTGTCCGACTTTATGAATTTTACTTATCAAAATGGTAAGTGACAGAACTTGAGTTTTGGTCTGTGTGTAGGCTAGAACAGGCATTTGGGCAAGGAGCCCACTCAGACCCTGTGTGCCTGTGCTGTTGTTCCTCTCCCCAGTTCCCAATCCCTCAATGTGAGCAGGACAGGAATTCCAACAGTACCACTGCTGTGAGACCCCCTAACAGGTTTTTTTCTTAGTTGTGTTGAGTCAAGAGCAGAGTTACAGATTTTCTTTAAATAAATAAATTCTTTGGTATAAATGTAAACTGGAGACATTACTGCAGTGCCCATGGCATTCTCATCTCCCTTAATTCCCATACACCATCCTTCTTGTGAGGAGATGATAACTAATACCCAAGGAACATCATGTTCCTTGTGAAAGAGTGTAGGAGAAGTGTCAATTAGGTAAAACTCCTGATAAATTTTGCCTGCTGAGATGTGAGACTAACTTGTGTTTAAAAGTAAGAAAGGAGACTATAGCAAGGACAGAGATACAAATCATTTTTCACTTCTGTTTCTATATAAACTTCAGTTAGATCCTTGAGCAGGTGGAAGATGATGTTCTTCTCTCTTCAAAGAAAATACACATGCAAAATGAAACAGCATCTCATTAGTGTCAGCTGAAACTCAGATAAATCACCCTCAGTACCTACTGAGCATACTACAAATATCCCATTACTGAGGCAGAGACAGGCATGCAGCTGGCCAGACTCCTTCTCTCCCTCTTCTTTCTTACCTTCCTTGTCTTCACTGGCACGTCATTAGAAGCTTTTAGTTGTTCTTGGGCTGGGAAAGCATTTTCATGCTCCTCATCATATATCATGGCTGAGCCTCTGCAGTGGTGCAGGCAGGAGTACAAATTCCCTTTGCTGTTTTGGTGTGATTATCCCAAAGCCAGGCAGGAGGGATCCTGGCTCTAGAGACTTTAGAACCCTACCAGAGCCTGGAAGCTGCCTTGGGGTCAGTCAGTCTTTCGAGCAGATGGGCTTAGCATTGCAGCACGGCCAGGCAAGCTGGGATTTAGTTTTACTTCCTCTTGAACAGCACCTTAGAATCATTTAGGTTGAAAACTTCCTCCAAGGCCATCAAATTCAGCTGTTCCCTCAGCACTGCCAAGGGCACCCATGTCCCCAAGTGCCACATCCACGTGGCTGTTAAATCCCTCCAGGGACAGGGACTCCACCACTGCCCTGGGCAGCTGTGCAAGGGCTGGACAGTCCTTTCAATGAAGGAATTCTCACTAATATCCAGCCTAAGCCTTGAGGCCATTTCCACTTGTCCACATTATGCAGCAATTCTGGAATCCCAGAACCAGTTTCATTCAGAGATTCCATGTCAAATGCATTTGTCACTCCTACCATTAACTGGATGACACTGAAGAACCCCTGCTGTAAAGAAGTTTCTTTGATTTTCTTGGTTTCTTTATAAGCAACTGCCGCTGAGTGACCTGGAAACAACTTAACTCTTCCTAAGAGGAAGGGGGAGACTGTGTTGCCATCCTAATGTAACTTTGATTTCTTTGCTGATTCTCTCCTAAACTCTTGGTAAGATTGTAAATGCAGCCCACTGTTTCTAATCCTTGTTTCCTTTGCGTTGGCAGCTCTGAGAGCGTGAAGCAGAGGAGTGATGTGTTCTACCTGCAGCCCGAGCGCTCCTGTGTTCCCAACAGCCCCATGTGGTATTCCACATTGCCAATAGACCCAGGAACCTTGGACATCATGTTAACACGGATTCTTATGGTGAGGGAGGTACACGAAGAACTTGCCAAAGTCAAATCAGAGGACTCTGATATTGAGTTATCAGACTAACTGCAGCGGGGTATTTTCCTTTGAATACACATCAGAAGCACCAAAATGTGAATACGTCCAGCCTTTGGAAAATGTGTATCAAGTAAGCCAAGATAATGTCACCTACAGGCAGAATATGTACCACAGTGGATGTACAAACTGGAACTGGAAGGAAGCAAGCTGTGTAAGCTGCAAATCCCAACGTCCTGTGGCACCAATCAATCCTCGGAACAAATCTAAGTGGAACTCACCTATTGGAGTGGTGCATAAATCCTTTATCTGTTTAGGATTTTTAAAAGTTGTGAGATATTTTTAAGGAAAATGGTTGTGTAAAATCTACCCTCACACTGTTGGGCATGGAGAGCTAGATTGTGGCTCAGGTGACTTCCCAGCCTGCTGGCTGGCAGCCCTTGCTGCCAAGGAACACGTGGAGATCCTTGAGCTCTTCCAGAGGATACGAGAGAAAGGGGTGAGGTTTAGACAAACAGACACCTTCCGTTATAAATACACCTACACATACACTTTTATAAGTTTGTTTTTTTTGGAAACTGGGATCAAATGTTAGGAAGGCAGGAGCCACTGGCCATCCCAGTGGGCAACTCTGGCTGCTGTTAGGTGGTCACACGAGGCCAGACGCCGGCTCCCGCCCCGGGCTCGCGCCAGCTCTCGCTCTGTTGGAAGAGGTGCTGTAGGTCAAACTTCCGAGTGACCTTTTGGGGGCTGTCCAGGAGGGGCTGTCCTGGGCTCTGTGCAGAATCCCTTCCCCAGCCCAGTAGCTCTGCAGTCTGTCCATATAACCCAGCAAATACTGTGGTGCACGGAAAGTTTATTTCCCTTAAGGCAGCTTTCCTTTCTCCTCTTTCCCTACTCCTATGGTTTTGATTATTTTGTAAGGCAAATCTAGAGAGGGCTTTGTCATTTCAAACAGAAATACACACACACTCTTTCTCTTTCCACCTTTGCAACGCGGGCAGTGTTGTACAAAGGATGCAGTATTATTTCTGACAACAGAACTGTGGTAGAAAATGACCATGTGTGTTTTTATCCCACCCCACCCAAAGAAATTTAGTCATAGTATTGGAAATTGAAAGAGATTTTTTTTTTAAGGCTTGGCTGTTACTGAGTCTTTTGGAAGAGAAAAGCTCCCATGTGATGTTTAGAGGACAGGACACTACCAGATACTGCCTCTATCTCTGTTTTCTCAAACTCTAGGTGTGTGTTTCTGATGACCAGTGGTCACAAATTCATTGGAAACCCAAACTATTTTTAAAGAAGAGAACTGTATGGTTTTTATCTAGCTCTGGTCAGTTATCCATCTTCTGTAACAGGGGTCTGATATTTGAGCTTGTCACTAAAATTTCAAGAGATGAAAATCAACAGCCTTGAATAATATTTCCATTTTTTTTTTGTTTTCTTTTGTTTTGGTTGGTTGGGTTTTTTGTTTTTTAATTATTTTTTTAGCAGTTACAAAAGTAATTTAACAAAAATAAAATCAGAAAGTAGTCTATTGACGTTGTGTACTCGGTAGTCCTGTCCCTGCCTGTAACAGATTTCACTGATGTATTTTTTAATACAGAAAATTATGTGAAAAGTAAAACCTGCCCCTGATTCTGTCTGACCAAAGCCCATCTGTGTCTGTCATTTCTGAGCAAAGGTTCTGCTTTCTTCATGGCTGGGCATTCCCAGAGGAGATGTTTTGGCCGCTCCCTGGCACTCGGAGGCTCCGGGATGCTCCTGCAGGCTCAGTTCTTGCTCCATGAACACCAAGCTGCCCCTCCCCGTTGTTACACTGGACAGTGAAATTGCAGGCAGAGTGGTTTGGATTGGGAAGGTTCAGGGAAAACAAAATCATTCTGGAAAGATCAGTTTGTAGGGGATGAGAAAGGTCTGAGGTGTGTCTGCTGCACACGGGTGTGCCCAGAGCCTCGGTGTCCATAGCACAGGGCAGGCTCCAGGAATTCCTGTCTCTCCTGGGCAGCTGTTGGGGGTGCAGCACGCTGTCCTTGCCTGCTCCCTCCTTCCCTGACCCCCTTGGGAATGAGCAAGGCACCAGGGAGGGTAGGCTTTCCTTGGGTGGGGATGATGTGAAAAATAATCCCACAGCTGAGTGTTCCTTAATAGACATTAACAGAAATACTCCCATAGAATAATGTAGGATGTTTGTACCTTATGAGAAACACTTTTCTTTCTCTGAACATCCTCACTGTTTCTTGTCTGGGAACACTTTCATTGAGGTCAATTTTTTGCAAGTGCCTAGAATGAAGGATACTTGCCTTTCAGATTCTCTCAGCAAGGAAAGTAAAATCCCTTTAACTTTCACTGGCTGAAAGCAAAGTTGTTAAACATTGTGTAAACACCTTTGAGTTGGTGGCTGTGAGGTGAGAAACGTTTCATTGCAGTTCCATGGTAATAATTAACAAAGTAAGTAGTTTTAATTTCAATTTCACTTCTGCTTGGAGGCCCTTTGGCAATGGTCTGCTTTATCCAGGGTGTGCCTGGGCTGTTTTTGCCTCTTGAGGGATTTCTTGTCAACCCAGCTCAAGTTCACACTGATGCACAAGAAGGATTATCTCGAAGGATTAAAATATATTTGTAGATTATACACACAGGCTCAAAGTTCTGAACACAAAACTTGTTTGTAATCAACATTTCTGACTCAGTTGCTGAGCACACAACAAGGTTTATTGAGATATTCTTTTAAACAGAAAAATCATGTTGTATCCTACTGAATCACAGAGTTAACTGGGCTGGAAAAGACCTCTGAGATCATCGAGTCCACCATGAGACCTAACACCAGCTTGTCAACCAGACCGTGGCACTGAGTGCCTCATCCAGTCTTTTCTTATCCTGTAGTCTCTGTGTGGACAGAGAAGCAATAAAGATGGGTGTGAGACAGAAAAATAGGAAACTTCCTGCTACCAGGGTGCCAGCAGGTCCCAGTGCAGGAGGTGCTCGGTGCAAACCTGCTGCTCCATCCTGGCTTCAGTTCTCTAAAGAAGGGAACTGGGGGCACATTGAAAGCCACAGAATAAGGTGCAAAAGGAAGTTAAATTACCTTGGGAATTATTCTGCCAACGACTGCTAAAAAAACACCCCAGGATTTCTCTGGAATAGTGTCCAACTCCTCAGAGACTTAAAACAGCAGCAAAGTCCCTCATCACGTGTCTGCAGATGTGCTGCTGGTTTGGTGCCAGGGCTCACAGAGGTGACTCAGAGGAATGTGCAATAAAGTCATTGGGTTTTTTGGTAACAATCTCAGTAACTCCCCAGTCCCTTGAGCAGTAGTTTCAGTGTTGCCTTAACAACCAAAGAGTCCGGAACAAATGCTTGTGCATCGAATGCTTACCGTGCTTGTAACCACCTGGCATGGCTGGAGCTTTGCTCCCCTCAGCACAACAGGTTCCTCCCCATCCTTCCTTGACCTGTCATCCATTTTAAACATGCCAGAGGCAAAGCTGAGATTTGCCGTCTTCATTAAGCTGCTGTCTTCAGCTTCAGAGCTGCTCCCTGGCAGTACTTGTAGCAGGGGCTTGTAGGTCCCTATAGCATCATCAGCCTTGTAAGATGATAAGTAGGAAACAAGTTTTGAGCAGTTGAGCTCCCGAGCATTAACTGTTGGGGTTTTTTTTGTACCTGTGTATGAGCACCAAAAGTGTGTAAAAATCACAGGTCCTTGCTGAGGAGAAAGGCTAGGAGGAGTTTGGGGAGCACTGAAATGGGTGCACTGTGCCTCTGAGAGCTGCAGGTCTTGTCTCACGTTGCCAGAGCTTCGCACTTGCAGTGGGTGACGTAACAGAGGAGCCCCCGCAGGATCCTCTCCTTTGCCTTGCAGGGCTCAGCTGATCCAGGGAAATCCCTTCGGTCCAGCACCACGGCCACAGAGTTGGGCAGGTAGGACTGACTCTGCTTCTGCATCTTCTCCAGGAGGAAACAATTGGCTTGGAAATGATGAGGGGGTCAGATGGCTTTGCACAACGTTACTGCATTTGTTTTGAAATTGACCCCAGCCCTTTTTTAGGTGGATTTTTTTCAAACTAAGGAAGAAATCACTCCTTTAGTCTGACCACTGGTACAAACTTCTTCCAGCAGCAGAGCTATAAGAACTTGCCTTTTTATCTTCAGTTTCCCCACCACAATCCCAAGAAGCATTCGAGAAGTTTTCTGTTGTGTTGTGCTTTCTGAGGGAACAATTTTGGACATGCCAGGAAGAGCAAGTGGCAGAAGAGCTGTTGCAAGGTCCTGGGAAGGTGCTTGGGCAGGCAGGTAATTGATGGTACATGGCAAAACACTAATATAAATATTAAGTCCCTAAGATTCATGGTTTTATATTCAAAACATCTCACTGAGGAGGCCCTTGATGCTCAGCCACTGGCACCGGGCTGGCTCTGCTCCAGGGAGTGTTGCACAGTTTGCAGAATGGTTTTTAAAGTCATAAAGGCTCAAAGGAAAAATGGGCAGCTTGGATTCCTCTAGCCACAGAACTGAAATGTCCCCTGGACATCACGTTCCCTAAGCTGATGGATTTTCAGCAGACTCAGCTTTTATTGAAGAAACAAGACCTGGGATACCTGACTTTCACCTGCCAGGTGGGAGAAGGGAATTTATGACAATGAAACAGTGAAGTTGGACAGAGCTTTACACCCCAAATCTCAAAATGAGTCCCCAAGGACATGGTTTTAATCTTGGCAGATCCAAGTGAATGTGGGCAGCACAAGCCACACACCCCAGCTTGGTTGTCTTGATTATTAGTCAGCCTTTGGACGTGTCAACAAAGGGGCTTGGGCCTGCGAGTCCTGGGCTTTTTATCCTCTCCTCTGCATATTTATAACACAAACAGCCAGAGCAATTTG
This sequence comes from Machaerirhynchus nigripectus, assembly GCA_013397975.1. NCBI lineage: Eukaryota > Metazoa > Chordata > Aves > Passeriformes > Dicruridae > Machaerirhynchus > Machaerirhynchus nigripectus. The sequence continues at coordinate 276,183 of VZRQ01006647.1, forward strand.
AAAAGGTCTTTCTGACCTGCTGGGAGCCAGGCTGCCCCTTTGGAGAGAAGGGTGAGGGTGGTTGCACCTGATCTTTCCCCCCAGCTAAGCCACCGGCTCATCCCCCAGCCCCAGCACACACCTCCCATCATTCTGTTGGATCGATGACACCTCGTGTCTTGTCCCTTCCAATCTGTACCTCGGCTGTACCCTCTGTAAATTGGCCAGACTTTCCTACCTCGTTTGGGCATTATGAGGCAGAATTTCGTAGGATGCTTTGCAGCCCTGTGATGAAAGGTGCTATACAACTGCAAAGTGTTACTTCAGAAGCTGTAACTAGGTCACCAGTGCATCACAACCTATATTAAACAGCCATTTTCTTATATGAGAATTTATAGAGTTCAATGTATGGTATTAATAAGTGAATTATTGAGACCTTCAAATAGCTTTTGTTTCCATCATATCTGTATTCTGGAAAAGTGATTAAAAACCTTTAACCTTAATAAAAGACTGCATTCTCCTTTCCTGTATGATGTCGGAATCTGAGTTTAAAAGCAGAATCTCAGAGATTTCAAACGGGGAGGGCTCAGTTGTTTTTAAGCCACCGTTAAAATCGCAGCTGATCACCTGCACAGCAGCACCTGGTGGTTCCCACGTGGTGTTCCCACTCACACCTGGTTTTGTTCCTCTGGCTTGGGCAGTAACCACACACCTTCCCCCAGCCAAGTGCGGGGAACTGGTGGCACCATCAGCGAGCAGGTCAGTCCTGGGGACTGAACTTCCCCTGTGCTCTGTCACCCTCTAATGCCACCACCACCCAAGAGCTGCAGCAACACAGAAACACCATCTCTGCTGCAGGCAAAGCACCTTTATTGGCTTCAGGGCACTCGTTGCTCGGGAGAATCCAAAACATTTAAAAGGGGAGGCAAGGCTCTGAAGGATCAGTGGGGGTTTCCCAGCACCTGCCATCGTGCATGGCAAGGCCTTGGGATCAGGCACCTGCTTGGCTTCTCTCGGGTTCCTCATCTGGAGTTGTCTCGTCCTCATGTTTGTCACCCAAGTTACTTTTTCTTGGGTTTGTCGCTTGGATTTTTATCCTTCTTTGGGTTTTGGGTTTCCTGGGAGGAAAAGGCACCAGCTGCTCCACCAACTGTGCCCAGGGCAGATGTCAGCCCAATTTTTGCACCAAGAGAAAAACCTGCAGCTCCTGCAAAGACAAATCGAGGTGTGAAGTCCCAGGAGCATTGAGGCTGCCTGCTGAGGGACCGAGCACTGGGCACACACAGCCAAGGACTCCTCCTGGGCAGGGAGAACCTGGAGAGTGTGGAGCAGTTCAGACCAGTGAGGAGTTAAAGGGCTGGTTTGGCTCCAGAGCAAGCCCAGGGCACAACCCTGTGTTCCCTCCCACAGAGATGAAGCCAGGGCAGCCCAGCTCCCGTGCCCTCCCCACTCACCGATCGACTGCAGCACGGCCACGGTGCTGCCGGCGGCCACTCCGCCGCCGTTGGCGATGGCAGCTGCCGACATCATCTTGGCAGCGATGGAGCCGGCGGCGATGCCGGCTCCTGTGAAGCCCAGCGCGCTGATGCACAGCGGGATGCCAACCAGTGCCGCTGCTGCAGGGAGGACAGCGCAGCGTTAGGGTGCTCCCTGTGACCCACATCTCCCCCTGCCACCAGCACCTGAACCGGCCTCCCCGAAAGGACCCAGGGACCAGAGCGGGGAGCGAGGGTTGGGGGGTGCAGGGACACCCCATGGGCGGCAGGAGAGGAGCAGGGTGCAGGGCTGCAGCAGCGCGGGCAGGCAGAATTCCAGGCAGCGGCCAGTGCTGCCCCTCCTCCACCCCGCCTGCACCCCAGTTCTCCCCAGCCCCGGTACTTGCAGCTCCCAGCCCAGTCCCCAGGACCAGAGGGGCTGGGACCAGGCAGGGAACCTGAGCACTGCTCATCCAGTGCCAGACCCTCACCTGCTCCCACTGCGGTTCCAATGGCAGCTCTAATGACTCTCCGCTTCTTCCCTGAGAAGGAAAATGGCAGGAGGGCAGGAAGGACAGGAGCACGGACAGTAAAGCTCCCCTGAGCAGTGCTGAGCACCCCGTGCCAGGCAGAGCAGGGCCCCAGTGCCAACAACAGCTCCTCCAGCCTCCCCCTGCCTTCATCTGCCCCCAGCCCCTGAAG
>VZRQ01006651.1:0-52743 GCA_013397975.1 Machaerirhynchus nigripectus
CACCTCTGGCTGCCCCGGAGAAGAGGGGGGAGGCATCACAGCCCTCACGGAGCCGCAGGCCTGGCCCCAGCCCCTGACGGGGCCGAGTAGTGAGGCCTGGCCAAGCCCGGCCCTCTTGCCAGCACGAAAGCTGAAAGGAAGAGAGATTTCATGGGCTCCCACCTGGTTTAAATATGTGAATTTCGAGAAGCGCTATTGGTCTATACAACTGTCCATCAACTCAGGTTCAAACCATCACAAGAGACTCTCTTAAACTGTGGCAGAAAATGATAGGAAAAAATGGTACAAAATCCATGGTAGAACACCTAAAAATACTCAAAAGTTACCAAATCAAGAGAATCTCAATGTTTATTACAGGAAAATGCACTCTGATAAATTTTAGTTCATGACAGTGAAATCTCATCTTGTAAAATGCGTATTTTTAATTTCAATTTTATAACTGATCAATATCAGCAAATAAAATACTTGGCTATTTAGAATCTCAAGTAGTGCATCCATCATAAATTAACAAAAATATAGAAAAGAACAGGCAAATATTATAGCAAGGTATTAGATAAAACTTACAAGTTCTTAAGTATAGTCTCAGTGAATTTACAGAAGTTTATTTCTGAGCAGACAAATTTATTAAGACAAAAACACAAACAAGGTATATACAGATTAGTCTTGTAGGAGCTTCATTGAACAGGTGGGATCTGATTCACCTTTTTTCTCTATTAAACAATATGGAACAATTATCATCTTCATCAGCTGTTAAAACCAGGTGTAGCAATGCTCCCTGCCTCCTCCCTCTGGACTATCTCCTGTTAATGGGCCTAACAATGCCCTGCCACATGACTCACCATCCCACTGTGACAGGCTTCGCCCAGGGGGAAGGAGTCAAGCATCCCCACCTGGATATAGTCTGGGGTTTGCAACAGCAGAGGCAGCCTTTTCCACTGGATTCCCAGAGGAAGACCAGACCCTTCTACAGGATCACTGCTTCAACAGAACCATCACTGCAGGAAGACTTCAGCCACCATTTAACTGGACTGCTACCAACCCCCTGACCGTCAGGGGGTCAGGTTTGTACTCTGACACTGTCAGTGGGTTGGTTTTTTGTACTATTGCCATTATTTTATTTTTCCTATTAAACTGTATTTCTGACTAGGAGTCTCTCACTAGTTTGCTTTCAAACTAGCACAGCCCAGCCTCTTACACATTTTGTGATACATACTCCTAACCATTGTGATGGTTCTCTGACCTGCTCATTCCAGTACGTCATTTTATTTCTTGCACCAGGGAATAAAAAATGGATGCAGTACTCTAAAAGCAGACTCACAGCCACCAGATAGAAGGGAATAATCACTTCTCTTGACCTGCAGGCAATACTGTTCCTTCAAAGATATTTTCTGAACTCCATTACTTGCAGGTCTCTTTCTCACAGCATCACATAGTCTCTGCTGTCCTTAGATGATACAAATACACTTTTAAATGAACTCCAGAAAACGACTAGAAGGTAAATGAGAATAGGGTGTGGTAAGTAGCGTTTATCTGCAGTGACTTACACGTGTCATGGAGAAGGTGAGAGTATGTAATCACAGTTATACCTCTTGCCATTAAAAATTAATACCATATAATGGTATTAGTATCTCCAGTATGTTGTTTTTTATTTAATCTCCAAGATACTTCTATGAATTATAGTATCTCAAGATATATTACTCCATTAGAATGTAAGGCACAACCTTGCTTTGGAATGCTTTGGTATATGTCTCCAGCCATTAAAGAAAAGTGCCTAAATATAGGTCATTTCTGTGGCAAACCTAAGATTTGTTGGCTGCCATGTTCCTATTGAGAGAGAAAGGACTGATGTAGAGTTTCTCAATAACAACCAATTATAGTGTAGGTAGCATACTGGCTATTTTGTAAATGTTTAACGTTCCAGAATATTTCAATTTGTTTCAAAGATTTCAATATTTCTATAAAGTAAATTGTTTTTTAAGATAAGTGAGAGGGAATCTATACTTTAGGAAAAACAAAATAATCAGAACTGTTCTTCTCATGTAATTTGTGAAATTTATATGGGAAATTTAAAGAATATTCTCTCTTCAAAAAACTTGTATCCCATGAGTTTTGTTTTTGTATATACACAAATATATGTGTAATAGATTATAGAGAAATTCTGATATAGTGATAAACTCATGAAGTAAATTATCATAGTTTTTCCATTAACTACAAAGAAATAACAGAAATAAATACTTATGTGATATTCTTTTTTATCTCTGTCTCTCAATGATTTCCCATCTTTCTTTTCAGTAAGAAAAATTCAGAAAGCGTGAGAACAGATAGTGATGTGCTGCCAATATTTTTGGAAGGATTTTCCTGGAAAATTCCTTTTTATCTTGTAGTTGTGATCTATCTCAATGGTGTATTTATTTTCAGATAAAATTAGTGAAAATTAGAAAATGTTTTCCCTTGGAAATAAGATTTTTTTCCCAGTAACTCTTTAAAAACCATTTAACAACAGCACTTACTTTGAATGTGTGTTTTGTTGGGGGCTTTCCTGTGTGTTTTTGGTTTGGGGTTTTTTTGTTGTTGTTTTATGGTAAAAACTTTCTATCTATTTGCATTTCTGGTTTTTTGAGAAGCAACCTGTAGTTTTTCATGCCTTTGAAAGGCATGTCTTATATAACAGGTTATATAACGGAATAAATAGATTTGTAATAAAAATGCATTCTAATTTTAATTCTTTTTTTTTAGTCCCTTTGTATGCTCTCTTCCAATTTATTTCAAAACTATTTATTCTGAATAAAGTAGGACATTATTTGTTGTCTGCTGAAGATGTAATCTATACTTCATCTTACCTATAATCATCAAACCATACTATAAAAATACCTGCAAGCACAGCTTACCTCAGTGTAGCTGAGACCCATTTTTTTGCTTCTTGAAGGTAATAATCTCATTTGACATTTTCTCCACAGTTAAGGATTACCAGTAAAGTACCGTGCATGACTAGTACGTCAGAAAAAAAATACAAACACCTGACACATAACTGTCTAGATCACCTTGCTGTTAAAAGTAAAGCTGACAGATAAAGTCAGGTGTAGCTGATCTTTCAAGATCTGAAGATTTGGGACATTTTCATAGAGAACTGCTAAACTCTTTCTTGTTGCCTTTGCTTTGATTGCCTTCTTTCCCTCCGTATTTTTTCACAGGGTCTTAACAGAAGAGATAAGAGGGTCAGGCAGGATAAAACAAAAAACCAATTCAGTGGAGTGGTATCCTGCCCTGCCACAGGCTCTTTTCTCAGAGCAGCAGGTTTTCCATCCGCTATGCCAACATGGCCAGAAGAGACAATTAAACCTTTTATGCGTGATAGGCCAGCAGACTGGCTGGTTTTTTTATAATGTATATGGGAAACAACTCAAACTTGGACAGAAAACCAGTCTTCTCTCATAAAAATCTCATTCACTATTGTTCTTCTTCAATTAACAAAATATTAATCAAATGAAAACATTCCTGCAGCATGAAGTATATAGAATCGCATTAACTTTGAAATATTTAATTGCTGACTTAAGCAGTCTGTGGACAATTGATTGTCTATTAACTCTTCATGAGTCCTCAATGGTGTCTACTTCATGGCTTAAAAAGAAGCACTTAACATCATTTTTAAAATAATAGTTTTAAAAATGTAATTCATTGTGGAAGTAAACTGTAGTCCATACTGCAACCTAAGAATTTGATCATCTCAGAACCGTTTGATAGTGAAATAAATAATTAAAGTGCTATTGCATGTAGTTAGGATGTAGAAGGCATAATATTTCTTTTTAATATAATGTAGAGATGCTACTTATACATAGAAAACATTGAGACAGTTTTCAAGACAGAGCTGAATCTTGAAAAGATTGTCCATCATTCTCAGTGCCTTATCTGTATATTAAGGAAATTGTGTTTAGAACTCCCTACAGAAATGGTGTTGCTTTATTTAAGTTCAACCTCACTTGAAAGTTTTTGAGTTCATTATTTCATTCCCAAGAAAGGAGGTGGAATGGTCCAGAACATTAATTTTAATAAATTACTATTTTCAAAACTATAGTATATCTTTAAGAAATGTATAGGATATTCCCTTTTGATTGTTCTACATTATGAGAGCACTCATTAAAAAATGTCAAACACAGTGTGTAAAGTTTATTTTTCCAAGGATCAATTACAGTACAGTCAGTCATAAGGGATCTACCAGTAGAAGGGGTAGTCTTTGATGACAGACAGACATCCAATCAGCACGAGACTGCAGTGAAGAAACCACTAAGGATGTGAAAATTTAAAGTCTCAAACTCGTTTCCTTGAGACACTTCAGGAGGAAATCATCAGTGATGGGAATACTTTGTAAAAATATTATCAGAGGAAAATAATAATAAATAAAATATGAATTAAACACAAAAAATACATTAGGAGACTGGAGTATTATTAATTCTCTACAATGTCTGTGTACACGAATATAGATGTGTTAAAACATCAAAGAAATAGGTGAGGTTTACATTACACTTGGATATAGCGTATGGCATAGATTGTATATAACTGAATATATTACTTGCAACTTTACTAAAAGAGTAGTGTCTATAATACAGATAGATAAATAAAAATAATAAGTAATTATGAAATATAAATGTATTAGCTATTTCAGAATACATGGAATTTAAATTTGAAAGAACTATTGGCAATTACATTTGTCTCAGCTATTTGAATTAAAAGGAAAACAATCTCGTAACAGGCAGATATAATTTTATTATGTTAGTTGAATTAGAGGAAAGGAACAATGATGAACAATCATGAAAACAATGGAATTATTTTGCTGAATGTGCTTTTAAACTCTTTAACACAAAATGAAGTGGCGGGGCAAGCCTAAACCCGTTGCACTGCAGATGTTAAGATATGAAAATTAGATGAATTGCATTGAAAATTACCAGGGCCATTTGTTAGAGATATCAATTATGCAGCCAAAATAGAAGGTCTGGACAGTGAGTCTTCACATTCCTGCAGCCTAGCAAACTAATAGATGTACCTTGCTCTTTTTTCATCAATTCCTAATATAACTAACATGAATCTGCAGCCTTTTTCCCTGTCTATGGAATAGTCCGTGCAGTATACCAAATACTCAACTAGGCCCAGCAGCTGCAAGTTAGACTAGTTTTAGGTTTGTTTTTTTTTCCAATAAATCTAACTTCCAATGACATTTTGTAAAAAATAGCCATATTTTCAAAGAAAATCATCAAGTGGGATGTAATAAATTCCATTTTATCAGTATAAAACTTGTTCTAAGCCACTTATAACATTTAATAGCAAATGATAACCTTTCAGAACAGAACGCCTAAAGATTTCCTATATGATAGTGGCGTCTGGAAAAGTGAACACTGATATGTTTAAAGTGGGAGATTAGCCCTTTCTGTTTATCTAATAAAAGTTACCATTACTTATTTCATCACCTTTCCTTAGAAATCAATAAAGTCGTAAAACCACTCTGCATTTTTAACAGGTTCAATTCATTTTCTGTGTAGCTTCTATGTTCTGCATCAGGGAATTCCTGCCTGAAATGAATTCATCTATTGTCTGTGAAGGAGAAACTGGAGAAAGATACTGTGTTCTGCATTATTTCTTTGGCAGAAGTAGTCTGAAAACTATTGCCTATTGAGATCTAGTTTTAATTTTCTTATTTGAACCTGAATTTAAAATTGTTGCCAGTAGACAAGTGGATCAGAATTATTCCAAATCACGTAAGTATTTCTTCTTTTCTTCCCTCTGCTTTTTTCCTGCTGAAGGTACTGCTTAAGGACCTTGTTCCTTTTCAGCTAAGGTCCATTTTTTTACCAAGTAAAAGTATGTCTGGAAGGGTCTGCTAAAAGCTGGCATAAACATACATAACAGAATTGACTTCCCAAGTGGCCATCACAACAATAGAAGAGATTATCAAAATGACAAGTAAATTAAAAAGAGCAGAAGTCAGTACACTGTCAGTCTTGTCTGTGTTGTATTATTCTGTATACTTGCTGCTTTCCTTTGCTTCCAAGATCACTCAACCATGTAATAAGTAGATTTTCAGTGTGTTGCTACTTCCTGCATTAGTTGATATTCTGTCATGCAGTCGTGAAATCAGAGATTTTCTACCATTTTCCTAAGCAGGCTACAGTGATAAAGTAAATGCAAGTTATTCATGATACTACAAAAATGTCTGCTGTGTTTGCTTATCCAGTGTTTTTCCTACGTTTTACACATATTATCCCATATTTTCATATGCACCTGTTTTGTGCTTCTAAACTGACAGAACACATGTCATAATTGATGTTCTGACACAAAAACATGCTAAACTTACCAAGTTTCAGTCACTGGTTGCTTTTATCAGTACAAGAGGCAGTTCGGAAGCAGTAAAAGAAATCACTGATTCTAATGAGATTTTGCTCTACATTTGTTTCTCAAGAGGTATCATAACTGTAAGGTTCAGATGTAACTCAAGTCTCACAACAGTGGTATGTCAAGCCTAGATTCATGGCAGACCTAAGGAACAGCAGCACTCCGAGAGCTGTAATCTAAAGCAAATGTGATTAAAGGATGTGGCTGGCCAACATGAGAAGATCAAGAAACCTTCCTGAGTCTTTTGGATTTCAAGCTTTCAACTTTAATCTCTCAGGAGAGAAACAGAAAAAAATTATATGCTGCTCTGATTTTGGGAATGGGATTTGCAATTCTCTGTCTAAAGAAGGGCAAGATAGAATAAAAAAATAATCTAAGGCAAGCTAGATAAAATAAGAGGATACAAAGCAACTCAGGAGAGAGGAAATCATGGTTCCATTAAGTGCTTAAGGGTTAACTTTATATTAACAGTTAATGAACAAAACACATGAATGACTCTTGTGAACAAGGCTCAAAACTTATTTGCCTTGTTCCAGGAAATCTGTCCATCAACCAGCTATTTTCTTTGAGCTAAAGACATAGAATGATCATTCATGTAGACAGTCTGCATGTGAGAGCAAACCAAACTTTCAGTCATAATGCCTATAGATATTTTTATTTACCAGGAAGGAGAACACTAATAAAAACAGCTCTGGTAAATGAAATAGTAGAGAGTAAAAAAGTAGATTATGAAAAAGCAGAAAAGTGGTATAACTCCACTGAAAAGATAGTTTTAAAGACTTATTTTTCTAGGAGTGGATCAAGCAGGTAATGAGAAAATGGTCTCTAAGAGGCCAGAAAGTTGATAAAAAGCTCAGGAATTTTCTAGCAAATCAACTAATCTAGCAGAGGGAGAAAGAGACCTATTCCCTTGTAGGCCCAAGTTACTGGTGGGTTTGATGTGCACTCAATATAAAACCAAATTGAAGGTAGAATCAAGGTTATTGGTGGAGATATATATATATCTATAACCAGAAAAAAACCCCAGTTTTTTTGTTTTGTTTTGGTTTTGGGTTGTTTTTTTTTTTGTTGTTGTTGGTTGGTTTGTTTGTTTGTTTGTTTGTTTGTTTTTTAATTTAGAAAAAATCAGAGTAACAAATTGCCACAGTAGCCTAAGGCGCTATTTTATCAGACACTTCAAACTCCTTCTGATGTAATAATTTAATTAGGAATATATATATATTTAATATAAATATATTTTCTCTACATAAAACAAATAGTATCAGGATGAGAGATTTGCTGAAAGAGTTGTAAAAGGAAACGTTTTCTGGCACGAATAAAACCTGTATGCCAATATTATATTTATTAACTATTCTAATAAAAAAACAATGCCCCTCCAAATGCAAACCAGAATCAAAAAGCTATTCTTATCTTCAATAAAAATAAGTAGACTAGACTAAATCTCATATTTCTCTGTTTTCCCAATTAATCCTATAATTCTTTTGAATATATTTAGTTCAGTGTTTTGTCATGTTAAAGGTTATAAAATGAATCTAATTTTCTTTAACATATATATCTGTGAAATATATCTTCCATCATAATTTTAATAATTAGATCTGTCATAATTTAAGATATTTATAATATTTCATCTTGACCTCAGTGAGATAAAGCTCCATTTATGCATTAAATTGGGATGAGATTTAATAGCTCTTTAATGCTTAGATCTCCAAAATGGGAGAGTTAATTCTGAATATGAAGTTAATCACGAAATCAGTAAAAGACTATAGTTTCCACCTTCAGAATTCTCTTCTTTGAATCAGACTCTCAAATTCAGTAGACTGATTTATCAAACATAAACATGCAAAATATATGGGACAAATTTTTAGAAATAATGTTAATATTGTGCTTTGTCGTTTAGTACTCATCCATGGCACAGCAAAGAGAGCATTAAGAGAGATTTGTCTTCTCTTTTTCAGTTTTATGGCGGAAAAATACAAATTTTTGCTGTAATATGGTCTAAGTCAAATTTTGCAGAAAGCAAACGCTCAAAATCTTACTTGGATCATTTTTGTTATAGCAAATTCTGAGCAACATTATATGCATTTACCAGTAAATACAGTTATAAGTACTATAATTATGATGTAGTATAATACTCACATGTCATGTAGCTTGCAATGTATAATGTTATGTGAAAAATAACTGTAATTATTTCATAAATTTGATACAGAGTCGCATCAGGACAAACAGGCGTAGGAAAAGTAGGTTATTATTAAGGTATAATAACCCTTAGGATGTCTCCACCAGAACCACAAGAAGGGAGATTGCTGTTGTGCAGTGGGGACTAGTGCTTAAGATCAGCTTTCCCTTCAGTGTGTGTCAGCTTTATCCTTCCCTTGAGGCCAACAGGAATACTGAGCCTAAACCTGCAGGAATCTGTCCTCCCATTAGTCCTTTTGCAAGCTCTTTCCTTCTGTCTCTTCCTCACCTGTGGTAGAAGCAGGTTACCACCCAGAACCTCAGCTCCTCTTTCTTAACAGCAACATGCAATTCTGCCTGCACTGCTGACATGTCATAAAGTAGCTCTGAGGGGCATTATACAGCATTCCGTAGTGACTTAGAACTCTTTTAATGGAATTCCCAATGCTTTTTGAATCCTCTCTATTGGGAATTAAAGATTTGTGCTATCATTTATTACTCTTTGAAAATATTTTTTTTTAACAGAAGATATCAAAATATAATCAAAATTTGATTAAAAATTAAAGTTTCATTTGTCATCTGAATAGATCTTTTTAGCTGAAGCAACATGAAGGACTGGAAGAACCAGCTAGCGTAATCCCATGTTTTTGGAGGCTTCCATTCAAAATAAACAATTCATAGATCTGCCAGTTTCCATTTTAAAGATAAATCTGTTCCTATCCTTCATATAAGCACATATCAGACTAATCCTCAAAGTGGAAAGGTTCACCTTCCTGAAAGTAAGCATTCCAAAAGATACTGAATAGTTTCCAAATTCCTAGGTATTTTTAGAACACAGTCTAATATCTGCAGATAGGCAATTTTCAGTCTCCCCAGGGAAGACTCAGAACTGCTCAGTGAGAGAAATTAAATGAAAAGGTTTCAAAACATTGAAAATCCACTTCATTTTCTTGAACTAGAACTTCCTTCTTCTGCAAAAAATACATAATCTGAAATTTTACGGATTTTTAATAACCTGGTTCATCTACCTCCATGTCTGTTTTTCCTTGTTTCCAAGAAAAGTTCCTGCATTATTTTTCTGAATGCCTAATTTTATATTTCATTTCATATAATAACATTTCAACCTATTTCTGATATTTTAGCCCCAAAGTGATAACATTCCTTTCTACATTGCAACAGAGTTGCACTTGGCATTGATTACACTGTCTTTAAATTGCAGCCATTCCTAGTTTTTATATTTAATAAACAAAAATAGCAACTGAAATTTGTTCCTGAAACATCTTTGAAGAATCCCTGTAATAAGTTCCTTCCATTCTGATTTCTTCCTAGACAGAATTCAGCTATTGATATGATGGGACATTCGGAGTTTATTATGCTTCTGAGTTTTACTAACTGATGATACTTGAAATTTTCACCTCTCATTCCTATTCTGTCCATGCTATCCTATGGTCAGTAATAGTTTCCCATCATTTTAAGCTTTACTGACTTCATACACAGCAGCTCTGCTACTTTTTCCACTGTATTTATATTACTACAAGTATTCATATGGTTTCTACTTTGCTTCATTTTTCTCTCAAAAAAAAAAACCTCAGAATGACTTTTGAGAATTTTTGCTATTTACTCATAATTTGCGATGTCTGCTCAATTTCACTTTTAGTTTTTCTGACTACTCTTAGTATTCTTCTTTAGAATACTGTATATTCAAGTAGCTCTAGATTTTAAATTTTATATTTTTAAAGGTACAATCAGATAAAATCTCAGCTGAAAAGAAATATACAAAATATTCTTTATATTTGAGTAGAATTTTTGTAGAGCTAACGTAATTTATCAGTTCATTTATTTTATGATTTGTTATTTTTAAATACAGAACTTTAGTTACAAACCTCACTTCTGTCGAAATTTGTGAAATAAGTTTCTCCATGCTTGTGAAGTACTCCGTTGCTATAGCGATGGCTGTGCTAGAAAAAGCAACAAGAAAAGGAGTACCTGTCTTGAGGACATGATTTCAATGCAGTCTAATAAATGAAATATACAGCTGTAGAGGGAAAATAAAAAGATAAGACAAAATATTGAATCCCTTTTTTCCCCCATGAGGATCATCCACTTTACACACGTCATGACATAGTCCTGGGGGGAGAGGAGGTGGCTGGAAGGAAAAGATGCAATTGTACAATTTTTATGTCGTTGCAAAGTTACAAGGAGGTGCACTGTTGAAAAGCAACCTTAATTCCAGAATTTCCTAGGTTATTAGGCTTGGGGATATTTTTATTTACAAAGTGCTGTTCTGTCCCTTCTCTGGATACACAAGAGATGTAGCTTGAGTTATGTGATAGCTGACATACTGTTCCTATCATTTCCTCTCTGGAAGATCTGAGCCCTTTCTTCTGCACCCTTTCTTTCTTTCCTTTTGCCTCCAGTGCTGAAGAAACTACCACTACTGTACACCATCCAGGGAGGCCTGGCTGATTCACAATAACTCGTCAGCACCTGCTACCTTTGGGTTAATCTACTTCTGCTAGCACACATGCATCATTGCTTACATAACTGTCAGAAGAAGCCCAGAGATAGATATACTGGATTGTTTATGATGATTTAAAACTGATAGAGTCCAATCCAAGTTGCACAAGAGAAACAGACAAACTTTGTTTGGAACAAAACATAAGGACAAATCTATGGCTAAACGTCTCTCGGGTAAAATGTCACAGTTTTCTGTGGGTATTAGGGAATGTGATCCCTAGTTATATTTTTGGTTTAGACAATGTATGTAATCAGAATACATACAAAAATATGGTTAAATTCTTAACAAACCTTTGGTGACACAATACATGGGCAGAGGACAGCATATTTAATACCGTTTTGAAATACAATGTATTTACTAAAATAAGACCTGTTTCCAATTTTTGATGAAATTAAATGAGGTAACTGAGATGCAGCAGTCATATTATGGAAAACTTTCTGCTATCCAGGCTGCTGAGTCATTCTTATCAATCATATATACTTAATTTATGCTTGTGTGTGTATGTATGTACCTTGCTTTGCTTATTTATAATAGTAAATACTAGTATTCCATTCTTGATTCAGATGACATTTTCTCCAAACATTGTAAAAAGTAAAGCATTAATATGACATTTGGGCAATGCAAGAGCTTACACTGATGTGGAAAATTTAGTTACATTTTGCCACTTCGATGATCCTCATGGATCCCTTCCAACTAATAATATTACATGATTCTATGATTTTGTGATGTATAGCAACCAGTGTGGAACAAGAATCAGATACAACAATTTAATAAAAATTAAGTAAGTTGCACTATTGTCTAACTGTTTTGGCTGAGGTTTTTAGATAAAAAACAATTTTGTGGTAATTGAAGAACCTGTCAGTAAGGTTTCTTGAACTATGTCAGTGTCAGAAATGCAGTATTTTTACACAGTAAAATATTTATTAAATGCAGAAATACCATTTTATCTGCTTCCTGCCTGGAAAAGGTGAATTGCAAAAGAATTCTATAGGATCAGTTGCTGTAGATGTCACAGCTGACCAGTCTGAGTTCATGTTTTGGAAAAAATATGCAATTGGTAGAAATGTTGTCTAATTTCACCCAGTCCTGCAGAATGCTAACATTTGGGATTTGGCTTTGACTTCTCATGACCAGCTTGCTTCTGGCCGACTATCTGACACATGTAACAGTGTTAAAATAAATAGTAACCAGCAGACTTGGTTTTATTTTAAGCATTTTAGGAAACTTTAATAAAATCCATGAAGGTGGGACCTGTTACTTTAAATTTTTCATATGTAGAGATATTCAACATGCTCATATAGTTTCTTGGATGAGATTATTTCCTATTGTTAAATATGGGGCTACAGTACTAAGGATTTAACAACTGGAATTTCTTTCTTTTTTTTTCTGTAATTACTGTTTCCAAAACCCAGCTCAAGGCTCCTCAGAAGTTTGCATAGAATTATCACTTTTACTCTGGAGTTGAAGAACAAGCCTTCTCTTACCTGGAGAAAGAGAAGGTCAAAGACAGGTGTAATTTCTTTGGAGACTTGACTTGCTCTGTGACTGGTAGAGGGAAGTTATGGGAATTGGGCAATGACTACTGCTGTTGGGAAGGATCACAGCTCATTCCCCTTCCTTCATTGGGAGATGTCATTTTATCTGCCCCAAGCTCTGTGAGCTTGGGATACACAGAGAGAAATCCTTTTTTGGTGTCTGACAGAAAAGGGCAACAGTTTTAACAGTTTTACTGACCCAGCAGTCTGTTCCCAAGGCAACTGTCTCGTTCACCTGAGCCCAGAGTGTGAGAGACTGAAATGTTAGGGTTAATGGCTCAAACATTGTTATGAAGGAGTTTTTTCCATTATAAAATACCGCATAAAAAAGCTGTGACCACCAAAGTCCCCCCCTCCCAGAATATGCCTCCAGCCTGGAAGTTTGGACTGTGAGTTAAGACCCCTAAGGGAACTTGAGATAAGATAAAAGTGACACTATTGTTCAGTTACCTCAGGGCTAGGAAGTAAACAAGGCTGAGGAGATTAATGTATTTACCAGGAAAGCCAAACCCAGCAGCTGTCCTGAAAATCAGCTCTGTCTGTGTTTGGGGTGTGGGAGGCTATAGCCCACAGGCTCATCTGCTGAGGCCAGGTTTGCATACACTTCCCCACACCCAAGGCAGGAGGAAGAGAGTTTTGGGTGTGTGGTGCAACCTCTGGTCAGAGGGAGTGAACACCCATCCTCCCTTACACAAACTGGCTCAGTTNAGTGAACACCCATCCTCCCTTACACAAACTGGCTCAGTTATAAAAACCCCCACCACGGAAAGGCCACATACACACAGGACATTCATGTGAGAGGCAGCTGAGAAGTGGCATAAACTATCAAAGACCCCCCAAAATGCTCCCCCCAACTGATTCCTGAGGCCTTGCACCAGCCTTGCACATGATTCAAGGTGATGCAACAGATCCAGAGTCTTCTGCAAGAGACAGTGTCAAACTTGTCCCCCTCCAGGGAGGTACCTGGGCACTCCCACCTGGCCCAAATGTATATTGATCTATGTTTTGAGGGACCCTCGCCCCCGAGAGGATCAGAAGAGGATCAATGGGTCACCATCGGGATCCATGTAGTGGTGATATTTTCCTCTTAATCTGTGTCTCTGTCACTTTCTCTCCCACCATCTCTTTTTCTATTTCTTTCTCTCTCACNCCAACTGATTCCTGAGGCCTTGCACCAGCCTTGCACATGATTCAAGGGGATGCAACAGATCCAGAGTCTTCTGCAAGAGACAGTGTCAAACTTGTCCCCCTCCAGGGAGGTACCTGGGCACTCCCACCTGGCCCAAATGTATATTGATCTATGTTTTGAGGGACCCTCGCCCCCGAGAGGATCAGAAGAGGATCAATGGGTCACCATCGGGATCCATGTAGTGGTGATATTTTCCTCTTAATCTGTGTCTCTGTCACTTTCTCTCCCACCATCTCTTTTTCTATTTCTTTCTCTCTCACTCTCTCTCCCCATCTCCCCCTCACATTTACTGTTATTGTATATAACCATATATATAAGTCAATACCATATTATTGGCTTTGGTATATTGTCTTGCTTGCACCTTAATTTGGGCAGAGACATCTCTCTATTAATTTCAATAACCAGATCCTAACACAGAACTGGCCTTGATGCTTCCGAAAGAAAAAGTTTTCATATATGTTCCTGTCTTCATTTTTATCATTCTCATTACAGACAAATAGTATGCATGATTTCGATCTATTTATTTTCTTCAAACTCCTTTAAAGTAAAAAAACCTATCACTGCTGACAAACAAATTTCTTGTGCCTGAACTCCTTTTTAATGAAGTTTAGAACATCACAGATATTCTTTTATAAATGAAATTATAAAATTATTCAAACTCAAAAGCATGCACAAACCATCAGCTGTCCCTCTCAAAAAAACCAAACCCAACCAAACCCACAAAAACCCAACCAATTAAGCAAACAACCAAACAGAAAAACCTCATATCAGAACTTTGGAATAACAGACTATGCTCAGTTGTCATTTTTCCAGTATGTTCTTTTTTCTCTTTTATTTGTCAGACTGTTGTGTGAAAAAAAAATTATTTGTGAGCTGTTACCTTGATATCCTCAAGTTTACCAAGTGAGAGAAGGGACTGAGATACTGACATGAAATATTACCATAATAACCTAACACTTGCAGTGATATTGAATTTAAGATGATAGCCTCTTAAACTTTTTACTAAGATACACTGTAATATCTGGTCTCAATATTATTATAAATAGGATTTTTTTTCCCAACACCAAAATGGAATTTGTAATAAAAGCCCAGAGGAACTTACCCTCATTCTTTTTGGTAATATTCAAGCACTTATATACTCATACAGGGTATAGAAAGCACATGTTCTTATCTTAGAGTTGATGTTATTCTGGCTTAGTCTCTAATAATCAATAAACATGAGCCAGCTCTAAATGATTAAACTCACCCTCTTGTATTTGAGCTGTTTTTCTCCAGCAAATGATTGTATTTTTTCTTGAAACAAGGATGTAACCTTAATTTTCCTTAACTATTCCAACTTCCAGGCTATTGAATCTGTTCTTTTGCACGTACTGGGTATTTAATCATTCATACCTACTGAAACAGTGTCATCAATAAAGACATGCATAATTCCATCTAGTTTTACACTAAACTGAAGATGGAAAATATATGGCAAGTAGGAGGCACACTTTCATCAGTTTCATCATATCCAAGTAAACCAAACAGAAATTTGCACCTGTATTTTTGTTATTTTTTAATAACAAGTATACATTAGATATTTTGAAGAAGGCATGTATGTCCTTTGGATTACAAAAAGACCAGAATATTTTTAAAACAAAACAAAAAAAAAAAAAAACAACAAACCAAAACAAAACACTAAGAATAGTCTGTTGAAGAGAAAAGCTTCATGTCTCTCTTGTCTGTGTTTCTTAGCAAGTTCTTGGACTACTTGCCTATCATCAGTTTCTCTAGGAAGCATGTGGGAGACCACATCAAAAGCCCTGGAGAAATCCAAGACCTGTGCTCACACCACATTAGCTGAGCAGGTTATTTTGTCGTAGAAGGCAATCAGATTTGTCAAGAAAAATTTACCCTTGATGAATCCATGCTGGCTTTTCTCAAACACATGCTCCATTTCACTTGTGAAGCCCCTAGGTGGTTTCATTCCATAACTCTCCCAGGGACTTAAGTATGACTCATGAGCTTAAAATTTCCTGGAACCTCCTTTAAACCCCTCTTAGATGAGGGTGACATGAACCTTCTTCCAGTGACCTTTCAAAGATTACAGAGAATGACCTCGCAACAGTGTCAGCCAGCTCTTCTAACAGCTCTCTTGGATGTGTGTTGTTAAGGCCCATTGATTCGTAGGGATCGAGCTCCTGTAGTAGTTCACACACCAACTGATGGTGGGTCTGTGTTTGCAGCTGTCGCTTTGACCGCTTGTCCGCCCGGTGGGCAAGGCGACTTGCTGGAGTGTCCTGGTAGGAAGGACAGTCTGCAGCTTAGCAGCCGAATGGAAGCTCTGGTTAGAGCTTCCTGCTCTGAGCCCTGCGTGCAGCTGGCAGCAGTCGGTGGAAACTGTAGAGAATAGGCGAAGTCAAAGGAGGAGAGAGGGACTCTTTGTTGCAGTAACCCAAATCTTTATTCCCCGCCCAAAGGGTCGGGAGAACTAAGAAGCGAGGAGGGGAGGCAACAAAAGAGTGGAAAGCGACGGATACATGGGCTTTTATACAACAAGTAAAGGGGTGGAACAAGGGGATAAACCAATAGGGAATTGATGGGCAATGACAGGTATCCAATGGTAAGGGAGTTAGGGAGGAATATATTTGAACGAACCAATGGGGATTGGAACAAAACAAAACTTTCCAGAAACAATATACATAAACATGAGAGCTGGGCGGAATGGGGGAGGATATCTTCAAAGATTGGTGGCCTTAGAGCTTGGTTTCCTCTTCAGCACCACCCTCAGAGTCACTACCTTTTGCAGGAAAGTCCATCCACTGAATATCCTCATTAATTCGAAGCCCAGAGGTGGGCTGGGCCACTGCAACAGCAGCAACCTGGATTATTGTTCCCAAGGTCTGGGGCCCAACTGTGATGGTAAATGCAGAAGTGATGAAAGCATTCATAACCTTTTCAGCATTGTTGGTAACTAATTCACCTGACTGGCAAAAACCAAGCTGGGTCAGCCTTGCTCAGAAAACTGCCATTTAAAGTTGCCGCTTCCTTGCTGTTCTCTGTTTTTCCTTGTTTTTTTCCCGGCTTTGGAAACCCACATGTACATCTTTTTCTAGCACTCAGCTACAGAACTGAACATTGCCACAGCTGCACTGACTAATGTGGGTAAAGATCATAAAATATAGTGGAAAAATATTCTACACAACAATGTGCAGGAGATAACTACAGACAACGTCAGGTGTTGATTACCACCTCCTCACTATGCCTGAATCATTATGCATTGCAGAGCTGTGGGTTTGGGATTTTTGCTTTTAAATTCTGTGTGATAAAGGCTTTCTTAATAAGATATTAACTGCAACATGCAAAAACTACAGGTAGCTGGCAACAAGCAGTAAGAATTTGAGAAAAAGTTGAAAAATGTGGTCTATTATTCCTCTGCTTGAGTAAAGCATTGCGAAAATCTCTTTGAGCACTGAATACACAGCTGGGAGGGAAAAGGGATGCAAGCTGTAGTCAGTAGCAGCATAAAATACATTGATGTTTAAAAATGTACAGGGACTGAAGGCTCAGCTGTGCAACTAGTAGAGAGGCAAATTAGAAATGACAAACACAAAATATAAAATATAATATGGGTCTGAAGTCTAGAATGAAAAAATTGAAGACCCTGCCCACATTTCTATAATTATTTAGAGTAAGGGCAGTGGGAGGATTACTATGTTGCAATACCAGTAGTTGCGGCAATGTTATTTTTTGCTAATTCCTCTGCAGTGCAAATGTTAAGGATGTCATGGCAACAGTCTGTAATATCACCAAAATAATTTTCTAAACCTACAACAACAAAATGATAAAACAATACAAAATAGGAGGACGTAGGACTCAGTGTCTAGCAGCATTACCTTCAACCATGCACTCTCTGACTTCAGCTGTATGTTTGTGTCCACAGGTTGAATTGAGCTAGTTTTCTTGCTAAACTTTAGCGATGGAAAAGCAGTGTGCATGCATCTACCTCTAAGATTTCAAAGCACCTGTGGAAGTTTTATAGCTTTCCAAACACTGTGTGGCTGATTCCTCATTCCAAAAGTGAAAAGTGTGAGAAGATTCACAAGTATGCTTTTAGTTTTGAAGCTCAAATATCAGTGAACTTGGGTTTGGTGCAGCCTTGAGGCATCCTTTTGAACCATGCTGAGTACTTGGCTTCTGCTCTGACAAGTGCTTTACAGTCTTCCTACTAGTTTAAGGTTCACTTCACCTGCACATCAGAGTTTCTCAAACTCATCTGTACATGTTTTTACAGAAAAAAAATTTACTTTCTTATTTCTTTAACCATAATCAAAAGGAAAAACTATTATAACATTTAAAAGATGGATTGCCATCACTTTCACAGTCACTATATTCTCAGAGTGAATTGTGAATCAGTAGTGGTCAGCAGCTCAGAAAATTGTGTCTCTTTCCTAACATGTCTAACTGCTGAAGAATTAATGGCATTTACAAGAGGTATTAAATAGTGAGATACTGTAATTACCATCCAGCTCAGAAACTGTGCAGTTCAAGAGACCAAAAAGGGGTCAGGAGGTAGCAAACATTCATGACAGAAGGCTGATATATCATTTTTATTGTCCTAATTTTCACCAGTTTCTTATTCCAGGTCTAAATGATGTTGAATGTAATCAGGCCAAGGCGCTTCCTATGAAGAATTATCTCCTGTGACCTTTTACTACATGTCCTACAGTCACCCAGTGGGGAAATTGCTCTCAGCGAGGACTTTGAACTAGACAACCAGTGTTGTCTCACAAGGGCTCAGCCTCCAGTCCTCATAAGAATGTGTAGAAACTGAGAACTGGTCATAAGCCGAAAGATCAGTCTGAATAGGTGAGCTGCTGAGACACACATTTACTGAATAACAATTTACTGACCTATCGATTTAGGAAGCTCAGGGCAAGTTGTTTAAAGGTTCATCTGCAGCAGTCTCTGGAAACTGGAAGAAACCTGTAGGCTACAAAAGAAAAAGATTTGTAGTGGGTAATGGCAAGTTAGTAAGTTTCTATGTGGGCTGAAACAGTCAGCGGTTGTGTAATATGCGTTATGACTACAATTAATAAAGAACCTGTTTAATTTTAGGACCTAGAAAACTTTTATCTTATTACTCAGTAAACATTATTTAAAGCAAGGCAGGAATTGTCAGTGTAGATGACCCCAGTGCAAGAGAGTACACTAGGCAAACAAAGCACCTCCTATAAACAGAAAAAAAGAATTTTGTTAAACATACGCTGCATTATCATTAAAAAACCCCACAAACAAAAAAGACTTGACTAAGCTTTGAAGCACTATCAGGAAAAATTGAATTGCACAGAACTACTGTATGGGAGGAAAAGTAAAACTTTATTGCTATTTACACCAAGTAAAAGAGGGGGAAAAGAAAGAGGAGAAGGGCAAAAAGAAAGAGAACAAAGCTGCATTTCCAGGGAGAGTTGACAGCTTATTAAAGTTAGAAATGTGGAAGTACTTATATCCAGATTCATAAATGTTTCATAATTGGATAGTCTTTACATTCAAAGGACTATCAGTCAAGGTCAAGTCCCACATCCCAGTTTCAGAGTATATGTCAGGGAAAGAAAAGTAACTTTATGTAGTTTATTGTAGGCTGTGAGATTTGAGACTGATATAGAGAAACTCCTACATTGCATGGGACACCTACCAAAAAATCATCCTTCAGACACTGAAATCATTGATGAAAGTATTTTGAAAAGTTCTATGACTCATGCAAGAAAGACACTACAGGCACACAAATTTTGGGGGTGTTTTGGTACATTTTTAAAAATGGTATCAAAGACACTTCTTAGAAGAGAAGAGAAAACAGACACTTATGTTACAGTGCACAACCATATGTTACATTTAAAATACTGAAGATATTCTAATGTGTAAATTTGATATGCCTGTGATTGACTTCTTTTACATCAAAAAAAAACCAAACATGCCCAAACCAATCAACTATCCTGGGAAAGCAGGAAAACAGCAAATACTATAGAATGCATATGCAAGCTGAAAGTAACACAGAAAGAGATGTCGACACAAAACTGGTTGTGTCCAATGTCTCACAAGCCTTGGAAAAGAGCGTTAATGTCAGATAGAAAAATGCTGAGTAAATGGACATAGGTTTCAGGGTTCTAAAAAAACCAGAACATATTCATAGCTTGAGTATGGAAATATTTCAAATAATAAGCATGATTGCCACTGTGCTGCAATCCAGTCCCACAGTTAATATACTTCACAGCAGGCAGTTGTCAGCCAGTTAGCACCTGTATCTGCAAACAAGCTACAACTTACAAACAACAGATCAGTGACCTGCTTGATTTCAGTTCTTCCAACCCAGCTATGAGTAATCCTAAGAACACTGATTTATAAAAATATTAGATAACCTGGGAGTATTGTAGCTTAAAGAAAGAAAGAAAAAAAAAAGCATTCTACTAAGAAAATTGCAGAAGCCTGGATGTTTCCAGCAGCTGACATAAAAACACACCATGTCCATGCTCTGCTGCTTGCCAGATGTTTGTAGTCTACAGAGTTGATTGAAGCAGAAGATTCACATGGGCATGAAAGTGACAGTTACCATGACCTCTTACTGACAGTCTGGAACATATGACTTATTTCAAGGAGATGGACACTACATAGCAAATCAAAGTTAAAAACAAAGTACATGGACACTAATTTTAGGATGTATATGGATACCTACAGATGGTTAATTGTGTTTCCACAATCAGTGATTATTATTCAGAAACCTGTGAATATTTCACGTGGCAAACATATTTATGGAAAAGGTCAGTGATCCAAGAATTAGTACATGAAAGAGCACATATATATTTCAACTTCATCTGTAAATACCTTAAATCATGCACCTTAGAAGAAAGTGAGCTCTGCCTGATGTTGATCCTGACCTGTGGGCTGACATGCTTGCACAGCCTTGGCCCATCCTATTCCCCGTGGCCTTGCCCAGACATTATGGGACTGTCTAACTCTGGTTCCCCTCACTGGACATGATCCTGAACCCCACGTGTGGTTCATGTCCTTGCCCATCCTTGAGCCATTCCTGTCCCCAGGTATATACATGATGATGGGGCTGGAAGAGCCTCAAGTGCTATCTGGCTGCCCTGCTCCTAGCTGAAATGATGGAATGAGTCCTGGCTGTCAGACTCTGCCCCGACAGACCCCTGGGGAGCCCCCAGCACTCCCAGTTCTCAACCTCATGGAGCCATCAGCCTCAGCTGTATCCTGAAAATGTCTGCTGAAGACAGATGCATCTTAGAGGGTGACATAAAATATATTTTCTCCTGGAGGATTCACATAAAATGATCCCGTGCCATGACAATTAATTTGTACTCAATGGAAAGGGTAGGTGAATGCTACCACCTTATCTCTAAGCCCCAAATACCACATAATCTTAGCAACAGAGGCTTATGGGGTATACTGACATAAATCCAGCTGTCTAGGAAATTATTGTTCAGAAATTTTCCATACACAAGGGACTGAAAAAGAGAGGGAAAAAAATGTTAATTGTTCTCTTACTACACAATAGTGATCTCTGGCCATATCCAGGCTTACAACAAAAGTATAGATAAATCAGAAGCCAACAGTAATTATGGGGAGACACAGAAAAGTGCCCCGAAGTACAGCAGATAGCACTGAGACAGACATTAGTGCAGTGATATGAGGATACAAGATCAATAAAGTAGTTTCTAGTTAAGTAAACTTTGAATCCACCACAGCCAGTCTAAAATGCATCTGTATCAGTGGTGTCCACTTTCATCAGGCAAATATAGAGGTGCAACACCTTCTGGAGGGCCTCCTGTCTTCACAGAATTTGCCAACGTAGGTGGTACCCAGGTGTCCAGATTCATTACTGCATCTACTGGGAGCAAAACTGCTTTGTATGTATCATCAGGAATGCTCCCAACTGTGTTCTTCAGGACACTGATTACAGATTGAGTGTGAACTTGCACTGAAAAAAACCCATTTGTACACTGAATTACTGATGCAGACGCGCAATAACGTACTTCATACCAGACAACTGGCAAATCTGGGAAGTGTATTGTCAGGCATGAATGTGAGTTATAACTTGGTGATAGGCATGCATATAACAGAGTTTATTGCAATAAATTTCAAATAAACTGTTTTACCAGTCAAAGCTGATTCAACGAAATTGAAGTTGTTTTGTTTCTCTGTAAAATCATGCAATTGTTCAAAATGTTATCATGAAATATATTGGAAACTTCTGAGTTTTAAAAACTTGCAGTTTCATTTTGAAAATTAAAAATGCCATTTCAAATGTAATTTTACTCAACTTGTTGATAATTTTTCAGTGGTATGGATTGTTAATATGGCACAAAACATCTGAAAATATATGGCAGGAGAGAGCAGTACAGATGGGCTCCTTTCTCTCTTTTCTTTTTAGAAATGAGAGGAACTAAGTATCCTCTTAACTGCTTCTCAGAGTACCTGACAGGGATAAAATTAAATTTTAATCTTAAAGAATATGATTGAATCTTTTTATGTCCTAAATGTTCCTTTTTGGACAAACCACACACTTGCAGTAAAATAAAATCTAAATTAATGTTTTTCTTTTTGTATCCGTACTTTTAATTTTTCCAATGGCTTGGGTCAAATAGAAATTAACTATGTCCTTTAGTTTTAATGTCAAGTGGAAATTCAATTCACTGAATCCATTTTGTACTTTTATAATTTATAGAATCAGTTCCTAAAGGTTGCATAGTTCAATTGATTGCATTGTTGTCTCTGACAGATGCACTCAACCCCTTAACCAAACCAGCAATAATTTGGTATAGACTCCAAAGGAGTTAAAGGCCTGAGCCAGAGCCAGACCAAGAACTCCTCTAGTTTCTCTCTCTCCTCTGAACACCCACGAAGGGCCTGAGAGATACAGTGAGAAGAGACATGTATGAGCTTGAAAACTGATCATGTCATTAGCACATGAAAAGCATGTGGCTTTTCTAAGACTCATTTATTTAGGAACAAAGACAGTGGTGGATACAAGAGGTCACATGTCGCTATCGAGGTGGACATGACACAGACAAACCCCAAGAATAGTTTAAAGCAGAAGGCTCTTTATTCAGAATTCCAGTGACATTTTATAGACTTAGCCATGTTTATCATTCATGTTACTCATCCACTGGTTGCTTAACTACTACAATAGGCTCATTGGCTATCATTTAGCTACAATACGCTATTATTAGTTACTGGTAACATAAGCATTCTAAGCATTCAGAAAAACACCAGCTGTAGCTCTGCTGTTTAGGTTTCTTACTTCTACTGACACTAAGTTTCTCACAGGCACAAATTGTGCTAAGATCAATGTCTGAGCCAGACAAGCTTGCTGACCTGCTGTTAATTCCCACAGTCACATGCCTTCTTTTCCCATCAGATGTAGTTTGACTATGAGTCAACCACTTTATCCCATAAATATGACAGCCTGACTGAGCCTTTTTCAAGCTCTCACTGCGAGGCAGTGTTGGGTGCATGGCTGATATCCCTTGAGCTGGCATACCAGTGCCAGAACTTGGTAAAGCAATCAATATCACGGGTAACCCTATAGTGTGATAACTTCAATTAGTATCTTGATAACTTTAAGTCATTGTTCAAACAATTGAGCTGTAATAGAGTGAACCTTGCCATCAAACTTTCCTAAAATGCACTTTTACAACATCATCATAATACAACTTTTGCTAATACCTTTGACAGTGCTTCTTCAAGCAATCTAAATCACCCATTTATGACATTATGCTGAAAATGGTTGAATAATTAAATCCTTTCTTGGTTGAATAATGAAATTTGCTCCGGGGCTCTCAGCTATTCTGTAACATGGGTACAGTGTTGCATTTCTAATGCGCTACCCCTTATTGCCATAGCATGTGTGCGTGTGTGTAGAGTTGGGGAAGAGGAGGTGCAGTT
Organism: Machaerirhynchus nigripectus; assembly: GCA_013397975.1. NCBI lineage: Eukaryota > Metazoa > Chordata > Aves > Passeriformes > Dicruridae > Machaerirhynchus > Machaerirhynchus nigripectus. Next base: position 23,735 of record VZRQ01006651.1, read on the forward strand.
ACTGCCATTATGCCTTTAGCAGGCTAAAACTGACTTGCTCCCACCTGCCAGGCTTGTTCCTGGGCAGTTCACAACTTCAGAGCTAGGCTTGAAGCTTCTGATTATCTTCTGAGAGATGTAGTTTGTGCCAAAATCTCAAAATAAATGCGTAAGTTAGTTATTGTACCTAGCCCAATGAAACAATTATGACTCTTATTCTTCTTGATTGATATTCCAGATTTTCTAAATAAAACCAACAAATCCACTGTAATTTTAGAAATTGTCTCTACTACCGAACACAAAGTTGGCCGGCAATGGAAAATAGCACGTCTTGTCACCTTGGTCGGTTAAGGACAAGCCAGGTTTCTAGCACAAACAGATTCCTGAGTTTAAAAACTTTTTTCTCCTAAATCTGCAGCCAAATAGTCCACAGGACTGGAACAGTAGCCTTTATCTCATTTATTTTATCCTTGCTATGTACACATGGTCTGAGCTTTCTCAGGGGACCACCAGATGGCTGGACTTCAGACCAGACAAAATAAATCTGCCCATAACAAAAGAGAATATGAAATCTAAATTATTCTGTATCATCCAGAAAGGAAATGGAATTTCAAGTGTAGTTAAGAAAGTGAACTTGGTTTCTATAGCTGTAGAAGAATATGCAGGTCATCTGCTGAGGATATTGAATCCAGGTAGTTCAGGTCCTTACACAGAGACCTGGGGACTGGATACAGCCTTGAAAATGTCCAGAATAATTAAAAGATCATTTCTATACACTGGGATGAATTACTAATTCTAATTATATCCTTCTTTGGTTTACTTCAGCCTCTCTATACGGTAAATTACTATAGAAGTACAGCAGTTCTGAGAGCACAGTGCTCACCAGTGATCTGAAAATTACTGCTATTATTTGAAACTGGGTTCTTTGACACAGTTTGGTTAAACTAAGATATCTCTAAATTCTAATATGTAATTTGATATCTGTATGCAAGAACATTTAATTAATTAAACATTTGTTAAACTGTAATGGAGAAAGCACTTATTAGCCAACCACAACTGAATTTCCATTATTCCCTCTAGATTTATTCTCAGTTGCGCTTTTCTTTCCTTCTGAAATTTTTGAGGCAGAGATCTCTTCATTATATCATGTTTTATCATATAGTTAGTTCACAGTTTTTCAATGCATAAATATTAAAATCTATTGACAAATCCAGGTGTTATAACCAGAACTAGATGCCTTGAAATTATGAGTGAAGTTACTGAACCCAAAAACATGATTTGGAACATGTAATTCAGGGACTGGAATCAGTTTACTCTGCACTGAAAGAAACAGCTGCCTTGAAAATATGATCTATAAAATTCACCATCTGTAACTACTTGATAGAGAAAAAGATGTGCACTAAACTCCAGTACTGATCTTTCCAAGACCTCAGTGCCTGAATCAGGACTTCAAGTGTCTTTTTCCCAGAAGGGCCAGGTATACAATGTAGTTTTCCCTAGGCCACATAAATTTTGAAAAGTGGAGGTAGCAACTTGAGTAAAGATATTTTGAAATGAAAGTTTCTGATTTTTTCTGAGTTTGACATGCATTCAAAGTTTGAAACCTCTGTATAAAATTAGGTTTTAAACTCCCCATTTTTATTCAGCATGAAGATAAATTTTTATATGTAACAGTTGTGAAATAGGTGTTCTATGTTCCCTTCATTCCTCATGCTGCTTGAGTGCATGTCATAAATAGGTATTCCAAGTGACCTAGTTTTTAGTACTTATCACATGAAAATGAAAAAATTCCCAGGTGTTCAACCCAGTACTTGTAGCTAAGGCACACAAAGCCAGCACAGATGTTTGAAAGTTTAATCTCAAATGAAATTAAGATATCTCAGAATCTGAGTACTCATCCTTTATCTCAAAAAAAAAAAAAATTTTTGAGCTATTAATAATATTTATCTGTAGGTAACTTAGATACTTGCCTATTTATTTATTTACTGGATAGAAGGAATTTAAAGTAAAAGCAGGTATGTGGGGATAAATGTGATAGTACCAGTAGTGTACATAAAGTCTAAACATGAAAGAAAGAGGCTTAAGAAGTTTTCACCAATAAATACATTCCTTCCAAAAGTTCTTGTTCAATAGCTAAGGTATTGGAACTCCCAGTGTTATAGACTATTTTTTAAGTAGCTGAAATTCCTGATATTGGAATGTTCATCACCAAATCTCCAAATCAGAAGTCACTAAAATTTATCTGTTTTCTTCATTTATTAATCATCATGTGCTTTTCACATTTGAAGCCAGAAGGTAAAGACCAACTAGCTGAAAAATTTTAACATTGTTTTTATTCCTTATCTTGAATGGATGTTCTAAACATCATTTAAAACCTTTGCAAGTCTAAGTAATTATTTCCCAATGTAACATGTCCTTTAAAAATATGGGACAACATATTTAACTAATAATATAAAGTGTCTTTTTAAAATTCCTAATTAACTTTATACAGTTGAAAGGACTTTTGAAAAGTAGTTTTTAAGGATTTTCAAAACCAGTTCCTTTTAAAATGCCTAAACTTGATTATATAACACAGAAATGCAGATTTGCTGGTCATGTGAATATCTTAGAATTTTAAAAAACCACAGTATATGCATGTTTAAGTTTTCTGATGGTAAAATAGGATAATAATTAGCATTATTATCCTAAGAAATTTATTCTAATGTCCTATCATTTATAGGACAAATCAATAAAGGTTGATTTTTTTTTTTGAAGAAGCACATAAAATTTATTTAATTAAACTGGCAGGTAGGTAGGTAGGTTGTAGTAATGTTAGGAAGATGAAAAATCTCAACCATTCATGGAGGCTCTGAATAACACTTGGGGAAAAAAACACAGAAACAACTAAACAAAACCCAGGAAGTGGCAGTGTAGGGAAACTGTGAAAAGACTAAAACATTCCTGGAGCATTGGAGAGAAGTCCTAAATAACATGGTGATGTCTAAAAAAACCTGAGGCCAAGGGAAAGTTTCTAAAATCAAAAGACTAAGGCAGGAAACCTTACTTTATCCAAACTGTTTGTCTAAATCATTTAATATTTCCAGAAAGAGCCTTTTGACTCATCTGAAATTTTATAGCCCTATGTGTTAACTTGGGGCTTTTTCGTACTGCCACATATAACCTCTAACAGTTTAAATGTTAGAAATAACTCCCGTAAGAGATTGATTCTCTGGATTTGCTAATATCCGACCCCAGACACAGAACATAGAATTCAGGCCAAAACACAGCTAGAATTAAGAGAAGTACTCATTCTGTTTGCAAAATAGTGTGCCAGAAAAAAAATAAAATTGAAGCAGTGAGGAAAAAGGCAATTGAAGTTAGAGAATAATACAATAATCTGAGTTTTAATATTACATAACATAAAATATTTAGTTGGGTGATGGAATATGAGGTTGCTAGATCTTTGTCACAGTCCAATAATCTCTGACCTGAGTCTTTTAGATATTCCATGCATGGAAGGTGCAATGTATAACATAAAATTTACTTTTATGAAGATAGTTGATGTTACACAGGATTTCTGATTTATCAGAATGATACAAAATACATTGGAAACACAACAAATTCATAAGATAACTTAACAAAACATAGTGAAGGTAATAGACAATCACAAAACCCATGTCATCCCTGTTACCAGTCTCTATAGTATACTTACTGTCACAACACTGTGTGTTCCTATTAGCTATTAAGAAAAACATGAGTTGACATCATCGCAAACTCCTTGCTGTCTTCAAAACTCTTTTGTCAGTTTTTAAGGTTTTATACTCAGTGTGTACACTGAACCATGAGTATTCTCTCCACATTACTGGTCAACTAACTCATTTGCATTCTTAACGAACATAAAAAGAAACATGTACCCACCAGCTGATCTACTCAAATGACATAACTTTTTATCTAGAACAAAACTCACCTGCTGATGCATCCTGTGTTGGGATAAAATCAGCTTTCATTACAGCAGCTCTGGTCAGTCACATGCTACATATTCCCTGCCCTTCATGGGCACATTTCCCTGCCCAGTCTCCACTGAGTTCTTTTCCATTGTATCGGTTTACTGCTCAGTCACAGTCTTCTTAGTCTAAAAGACGTGATGCATAAATAAACATTGATTGCAACAAGTTGTCAAAGCATTATGTTAAAGGATGCTTAGCCATAAACAGTCAGTGTCTGTGAAGATTAGATAATGCAGGGAAAACTTAGGCAAAAATGCGCAACAGATGTCTGACACATTTAGCTGGAAGTGAGGCACTTGGGGATATTCATTACATCAGAACATTATTGCTTCAACTTGTTATTGCTTTATAAGTGTAATACTATTATAAGTTGTAAAAAAAAAAAAAAAAATTCCCTGAAATCCCCAACTTAAACAAAACAGCATATCTGGCTGTATGAACCTTAGTTTAATTTAATGGTATGCACACATAATGGTAATTTAAATAAATGAGGCATATAGAAGAGCAAACTTCCAAAAAAAAAAGGTGAGTCTTACTGGTATCACACAGTATGCCAACCAAAATTCAGTGTTTTATTTTCCTGGTGTGTCATCTTGCATGTGGATATTTTAAACTGTGCTGTTTTGGCAGGGATAGCGTTGATTTTCTTTACAGTCGCCAGTATCAGGCTGTGTTTTGGATTTGTGCTGGAAACGGTGTTGATAACATGGGGATGTTTTAGTTATTGCTGGACAGCCCTTGCACAGTACCGAGGCCTTTTCTGCTCCTATCCCCATCCCACCAGAGAGCTGGCTGGCGGTGTGCAAGGAGCTGGGAGGGAATACAGATGGGACAAGTGAGCACAACTGACCAAAGGAATATTCTGTACCATATGACATCTTGCTCAGCTTATAAAGTTGGGAGAAAAGTTTTCCAGGGGGTTGCTGCTAATGAACTGGCTGAGTATCAGCCATTTGGTGGTGAACAGCTATTTTCATTTGCATTGCTGATCTTTCTGGGGCTTTATTTCCCTCTCTTTGTTGTTGTTGCTGTTGTTATTATTATATTTTTCTTATGACAATTCCCAAGTTTTCTTGATTTTACTCTTCCAATTATCTTCCACCTATCCTGCTGGGGCAGGGGGAGTGAAGGAGCAGCTGTGTGATGCTTAGTTGCCAGCTGGTGTTAAGCAACACTATAAACAAAGGTATGTTCAGAGTGTTTTTAATTAGGATACCCAGAAATCCTGAAGAGATGGAGATAAACCAGTCAGGAGTCAGTCCCGATTGTGACCCATCTCAGAAATTTAGTTGTTTGGCAACCCAGAGTAGGGGTTTAACAATTGGAATGGCATAGATTTGTAACAATACAGCACTTCAGGGCTCCTGAATCATGAGCTGCAAATGGCCAGAGTTGATCTCCTGCTGGAATTAAGGTCACTATAACGTTGAATAGCTCTAGGTTTCTCACAAAATATTTTACAGAGAACCTGAGACACTGGTTCTAGGCATAATCCTTCAGGTACAATCTTAAGAAGTCTCCAGAATAAACCAGGAAGGGATGTATTCAGGGTGTTTAATTATCTTTCTGTATTAAATAGGGCTTCTATTCGACTTTATTTATTGGGTTTTCTTTTGGGCTTTGTTGCTATATAAGGTTATTATTTTACCTTGATTCTTGACAGTTCTTTCAATCAGAACCTACCTGTTTCTGTACTTTGATCTATCTAATAGGTTGAAGTCAGTTTTCCATTTATATGACTCCCTTTATTTCCAGTATTTGGGCGTTCCTGGTTAGAGATGTGCTTTATTTGAACAGTAAGAATGGAAGCACTCAGATGTTGGATACAACTTAGCCTCATGGTTAGGCAAACACTCCTGGAATGAGTGCCAGACTGAGAAAAAGCTCATATTTGAAGCATCTTATTTCTTGGGCAAGCAATTGAATAATGATTTTATTATGTATATGCTTCTATTAATTTTTATTGTCACTTTTAATAATCCTAGTGGAAATAATCAAAATATATCTTTAATTGATTCTTGTAGATTTCCCTAGAGAGGATGTAAGTAAATCTTCATATAAACAGAATTGTGTTAAGAACATGACAGCTTTGATTCAATTGTATTCTTGTGCTCCAAACAGAAAGAACTGAAAACGATGCATTTTTAAAATACTTTTTAGTGTACCTTTTTAACTCTATCATAGCTAGGATAAAGTCTACTTTACCTTCTTTCTCTCCATGTGCAACTCCAACAACAGTAAATGCTAAGCCAATATGATAAACATCCATTTTACTGCTAAGCACTAGTGAAGTGATTTAGAAAGAGGTGTGGGAAGGATGAGATGTAGGATGAAGACTATAAAGCTGAAAATATATGGGCCTAATTTTAGAAAAAGATGAATATAACAGTGAAGCTAAAATCAATAAAAAAGAAAAGTGCTGTGGTGGAAACAGAAAGTCAGCTTTAAGTACAGCATAGAAACTCTGCTGGGTGCTGCCATACAGGATGATTATAATAAATCCCAAAGGGTGAAAGGAGAAAAGATCCTGAGTAGAGCCATTTCTATCCTGAGGATAACCTTACTTTGATTTGTGTCTTTATGCATGTTCATCCTTTTTTTATTGCAGATATTTTACAGTGCATTGACTGCACCATACTTTGAGTTTCAAACAGAAAAATTATGAATTTGGCTATGAGTGGCTAGGTGTAGGTTATTTTATCACATATATTAAATTGGTAAGTAGATATACCAAGAGGTACATTACTCTATCTATGCCTAAATGTATGCTAATAGACAGATATTTTATTAAATGTTCTCAGGATATTTTCATAGTTCTTAGATTGTGTATAGAGTTCTTACCTACGGTTTGCCATATAGCTTTTCCTTTCTTTTTTTAACCTCAGAAATGCTTATTAGTATGCAATTAAACTGAGAAAACAGTCTTTTATTTAATAAACAAAGTGAAACATATTTTCCCATCACATTATGCATACTCTAGCAGAATGTTTCCTATAAATCTGTTTGCTTCATTTCTGAAAATCAAGTTATTAAAGTGGGGATCAGTCTGTTGCTCACCCAATGTGTGTAAATGCTTTGTCATTATGTATAGCAAGCAATGTTTCCATGTACTTAGTTCCATTGGTGTTCAGCAGCAACTATTACTCTTCCTGAAAACCTCAAGCTATTTCTGGTTATCTTTTACCTTACTTTATCCTTTCTGATAAGCTATTGCTATCCTCTTTTCATTTGTACATCTAGAAGCTATTTAACTGCATCATATGATTTGATATCTCTCAAGCACATCTTTATAAGCTCTTTTAAGCTTGATATTTTCCAGATTTCTCTTTACCTTTCTTGAATTTCTTGATTTCGGAAAACATGGATGCAACTGTTAGTCATGTTTGAGGTTTTTGTTGTCTATTTTCAATTTTTTGTTTATTTGGTTTTTTCCCAAGTACTATTTTTATTAGGGACTTTTTTTCCAAAGTTTAATTATGACTTCAGCTCAGGAGTCCTTTTCTGGGATTACTTCAGCCTGCTAGATTTGTGGGTAGAATGGGTAGGTTGTGAGTTCTAGAACAACCAAGAATCAAGGTAAAATGACAACCCTATATTCTCTATAGTGTAACAAATATTCCCCAAAATAAACTTAAGAAATGAAGTGTAAGATGAATCTTATTTTATACTGTCCATCTAGAGAACTAAACTGATCCCCTCCCTTTGTGGTTTGCTCTGGAAACTTCTCAAGCTGCAGGCTGGGTAAGAAAAGCCCTGTCAGAACAAGCCTGAGGAGCCTCAGCCCTGGGGCCTCGCAAGGTCAGCACGAGGCGTATGACAATACACTAACCGAATACATCATTACAAAGAACAGAAGTCTCAAGACTCACAAATTGCAGAAAAATACCATTTCGGCAGAGGAGAAGGAGCTTTTTTAATTGTTCCAGCAGTAATTAAAGTTTTCTGTGAAACATACGCTTAGTCACTCAGGTCAGTCAACCAAAGACAAAACTGTACGAAACCAGTCCTAATTTTCCAGTCCATATGAATGTTCTAGTTCCTTTTTCTTATTTGGTCATATTGTCTGCCTACTATGTTTTTATTTTTTACCTCATTCCTGCCAGTAACTGGCTGAATTCAGTGCTTTATAGTTGTGGAAAAAAAAAAATCATAATCACTAAATCTCTTACGCTGAGAAGGGAAAGTTCTTTGAAGTATTGTAATATTTTCCCATTTCTTTTAAAGCTACAACTGTAGTCTCTCCAGCTGATAGTACAAAATAAATATACAGTGTTCAGTATTTGCTGTGGCATATTTTATTCCTTTGTTCATCCTTTACATATGACTTTTATCCTTTCAGAAGAGAACATGTATTTATACACTATGTGTTACTTTTTAAGCTGTACTTTAGAATTTACTTTATACCTTAAAAAAAAAAAACATGAAGGAAATTAAAGACTTAAGTAGATGCCAAGTTAAATAAATTTAAAGAAGGGCTTAGGGTTTGTTTGTTTTTTTTTTTTTTTCCCTTGTTCCTTTTAAACATTTCAATCATGCAAGAGTAATCACTGTTTCATTTTACTTTAACTGACTGAAGTAAGTTAGATTTGGTATTTCTGTTGGTCTTCACAGAACAGAAATACTTCATATGAAATGAAAATAACACCAGTTTTTAGAATGGTAAAATGCTTTTAAAGTAAATTATTTTAAAGGAGGGAATAGTATGAATCCAAATGGAATTAGACTTTTATAAGGATAGTGACAATACTGACTACTAAATAAAGATGACATACAACTTACTCTAGCTATCTAGGAACATTAACAAATGTTATATAAATACTGATTTAGCTTTACCCATTGCCTTTGCCATATTCAATAAAAAGGAAAAAAAGTATTTTTCTATATCTACAGTTAAAACACCTTCCAAATAAGTAACTACCTCCATACTAGCTTTTCAGTGTACTCTGTAACTTGTGGTAGTTACAATGTAGAATATACACAGTCTTATTTGTGACCATGTTACAGGAACTAAATCCAGTAGAAGCCAGCCTGTATGAATTATGGGGAAAAAAAGGAATAGTTCTATGATTTTCCAGGAGACTACCGTCTTGTTTAAACTTGAGCTTCATTTTCTGCCTTTATTGTCATCTCCTTGTATGACCGTGTCCAGAGTTATAAATATTAACAGTTATAGACAGTAATACAGCAATTCTCACTTCTGTACTGCTAATACTTGTAGTAAACATAAGGAAGATATACCTCACTTTTCTTCCACTTACCTTTGGGGATGAAATACTAGAATTTCACCCTTTGGGGATGAAATACTAGAATTATGAATGTTTCAGTGCACAGGAAATAACTTTTGCTTTTGATGCATTCACAATAATATTTGTGTATTATTCTACAATAGTATTCTGATTTAATTTGATTCAGCTGCAGAGTTTGCCTAGCTATTTGAGAATAAACTGTTTGCATCCTGTTTGTATCACTTCATGCTTTTTATATTACATGCTCCCATGTACTGTGAGAAGTATTAGTAAAATCCAGTCCCAGATCCACATGGGAACAGGCTCCCCAGGGAAGTGGTCACAACACTAGCCTGACAGAGTTCAAGATGCCTTTGGACAATACTCTTGGGCACATGGTGTGACTCTTGGGGATGGTCCTGTGCAGGGCCAGGAGTTGGATTCAATGATCCTTGTGGGTCCCTTCCAACTCAGCATATTCTCTGATTCTGTGATTTCGTGATTGTAATGGGAACTTTAGCACCTAGCTCGCATGTAAGAATTTTAAACTACAGTGGAATCCCACGCTGAATGTTGAAAATATAAATTAGCTGCCCATATGCAGACAACTGCATTTGAATTGTCCTAGTGTACCTGGTTGAGCTCCAGCTGTCATTCAGACATACCTTGAGAGGGTTACCTACATGTCACATCTGCCAACCCTCTTCAGAAATTTTGGACACCCCACAATGCTAGAAACGCTGTTAGATGTCCATATGTGGCAACTAAATTAAGCCCAAATATGGAATTAGCATCTTATATTTGTAAAGCATACACATATTTAGATCCCTCCCCCCATGCAGTTGACATCAAGTACAATGGAAAGATATAAAAGAAGATGATCATGGCTGAAACAAGCTGATTAGCATTACTGCAGATGTTATGTAGGTTTTGAGTGTTGGAAAACTATAGCCTGGGATAGTTTAAAAAAGGCAAGTCAAAGTTCTGGATAGATCATGTTTCTGAGGTAGGGTAGACTGCAGGAGGAATAATTTTGTCAGCTGTCACAGCTATTCTGAGCTACGACCCACTCATCACCCCAGACACTCAGAAAATATTTGAATGTCATAATTTTAATATTCAGCTGTCCTACCCCTTGGCAATTTTTATTCCCACTATAGGAGTATACCAACTTTAAGTAGCAGTGACACCATTCCATTGCAGTTTATAAGTGAATGTATTAAAGCTGGCAACAATTTGTGACATCTGATAGGATGAATTCAAGCTGCTACAGGTCAGAAGTTGTTAGGTGAATTCCTGAGGCAATTTTATACTCTGCAAGAAGAAGCTACTAAATGAATGGGAATACAAGTGGGGAAAGAGCAACCATAAACATTCTGTAGGAAGTCATGCTCACTGCTATGTCAGAGCCCAAAGTTTTATTGCCTTAATCTGGCTGTAGCCATTTGCTCACTTAAAGTGACTAAATGTCAGCAGAATAAAGAGCACATTGGTTATAGCTCTTGATGTTTGGACCACAAAAAAATGGCAGCTACATGATCTTTAGAAAGGCAGTATCCATAGCACAATATTGAACATTATTATTACTATGAAATTATCAACTTACACCCACAAGTAACTCCCACATACAAAACCCACTTACTAATAAGATAGGTAATGGGGAAGGGGGAGAGGGGAGGTTGTGAGAGCTGAACACTTAGAATTTTTTTTCACTAAAACCATGCATAAATAAACAACTCAGGAGGGATTATTTTGCAAAAGGGAGGATGACAGTCGTCACTGGGGATATAATTTGGTCAGTAGATAAAACATTCCTAGTTGCTAATCAATGAAAGTCAGTACTTTGTGCAATTCTATGTAAAATGATGTGGTACCCAAAAATTTTCATAGTTACACTGGGAACATGTGACAAATAAACTGTCATATTTTTAAACACAGGTGGCAGGTGATTTCCTTCCACAGTGAGGTGGGGTAGAGAATTGGAAGAGTAAAAACATCAGAAATCATGGGCTGAGATAAGCTGTATATACAAGCAAAGCAAAATGAGGAATTTATTCTCTGCCTCCCGTGAGCAGGCAAGTGTTTAACCGACCCCAGGAATGAAGGGCTCCATCATATCTTAGCAGTTACTGGGGAAGATGAACACTACCACAGTGAACAACTTTCCCATTCCTTCCTCATTCTCCTTCACCTAGTTTTATATTCTGAGCATGATACCACACGGTCTGGGATATCCCTTTTTTCAGCTGGGGATCAGCTTTCCTGTCTGTGTCCCCTGCAAGCTCCCTGGACACCCCCAGCCTTGTCGCTTATGGGTTGGGTTGAGGACCAGAAAAGGCCTTGGCTGTCTGTAAGGGCTGCTCAGCAATAGCTAAAACAACCCTGTGTTATCAACACTGTTTCCAGCACAAATCCAAAACGTAGCCCATGCTGGCTACTGTCAAGATAATTAACTACCCCAGCCAAAATCAGCACATAAATGGAGGGCAAGAGGTTTTAGTTCTAGGTAAGTGCATGCACTTCAATACACTCATGTTGCAGATTTATCTCTAAATACTATGGATATTATACATGATAAGGTGAGGTAGAATAGGCCCACAATCACTGTATGATGAAAGTGTTATCTTTGAACTGTTGTGCCTGTGATCAGATGAAGTCCATTAGAATATTCAAACACGTCTCTCAGGGGAATTACAAGGTTATTGATATAACAGCATTGAAACCCAGGCGCGTTCCCTTGATCTTTTTAGATCTTTTGTTAATAAACTGAAAACTTGAAAACATTCTTGTTAATTAAGATCTGAAGAAAGACTCATGACAGCAAGAAAAAGGATACCTTTTTGATGCTTTCTTTTATGAAATGACTGTGCTGATTGGCAAGACCAGATGCTATATATTAAGGATGTACCACACTAAATCAACAATTCTCTTTGTTTTGGGACCTCATCTTTCCTTAGCTCTTTTGATACTACTTGTCAAAAGCTTCCTGACATGAATATTTTTCAAATAAATACACCTTTTGAGCCTTCTTTTCTGTCAAGATCCTTAGGATATTTTTTTCATATAGGGAATGTCTTTAGACTAATTCTCTGTTATCCATCTCCTCTTGATATGACACCAATGTTTTCATTATTTACTCCTTTTATTTGAAAAGCTCTTACTGTCCCTGGCAGTATGTAACGACTGCAGAAAATAGAAATTAAGATTCTGAACACGTATTTCCCTGCATTTGTTTGATTTAATATCTCAAATTCCCTCTTTATTTGCCAAGAAGGAATATCTCCTTTATTTTGGGTCAGTAATTGCCAGGTCTTCCTAGACTTGGAGTCTCTTTTTAACTGAAAGATAGTACTCAGTGAAAGGAAAAAAAAAAACCAAGAGAAAAATTGACCTTGCTGTAACAGGCATTGTTTAATTTGGCTCTCTGGGGCTGCCTACAAATCATACTTAGGTGCAGAAATTGCTGGCCTGGAAACAAGCTAGTGAAGAAAGGAAATCTAATTTCTTGCTGTTTAGTTTTTACACAAAATATGAGAGCCACGTTTCTAAGCATCTGCCTTTACTTGATTAAGTTGCTGTTAAGTTGGTGGCTCTAAGTCTTTTTGATCTGGTGTCTTCATGATTTTGATAATACTAAGGACATTCCTGTACGGACTAGATATACTCAACAGCAACTGAGAACAAACCCTAAGATGAGCATAATAATTTAAGTCATAAAGTAAAATGATCAACTTATCATTTACTATAAACAAATTGCAGTGTTTGCTCTTGTACCAAAGAGAGTAAATAAAAAAGCCCTGAGAGCCCAAGAAAGAACTCAAGTGTTTACCTGGCCTTTTTGGCTAAAGTCAGTATTGATTAGCCCTGAGCCCAAAATATTTTAAGTCAGCTTAATGTGAAACGGACTTTATGATACACTATGCCTCTTCTTCAAAATTGTTGCGCTTCTGAATGTGAGTGTGCCAGTATTACTGATGATCTCTGGAATAAAGGTTTAGCTCTAAAACTCAGATTCTTGTTCAACTTAACAGTATATAGGAAATAAAATCTTAGCCAGAAAGGCTTTAATTTTTTGAATGCCTGCCAGGACAGAACATTACAAAAGAACATTGCAAACAAATCTAACTACCGCAGAAATGTTACCCAAATCTGTGAGTACCAGAATATTCTTAAATTTTGAACCTGAAGTTGCTGAAATGAAGCCCTGTACTATTAGAGAAGATTCTTTTTCTTAGTGATTGCTCCATCTCTTATTTTCTACAAAATAACTCCAAATTTTAATAAATTAGTTTAGATCGGAAGTCCAGATGGATGAATAAAATGAAATTAAATGATCCTTTCATTTTCTTAGTCTAATAATAAAGTTTATAATGAGAATTTTTCCCAACAGATTATATAATTTTATTTTGCTGGCTTTGCTTTGGACAAAGTGAAATACAAAGAAAAAAAATGTTTTTTTTAACATCAGTAAATAAGTCCAATCCTTCAAAGTACTGTTGAGACAATGTTTAGTGCAGGCTTTCATGTTAAAATCTAGAGTTAAATTTTTTAATGGTAAAACTGATGAAATACAGGAATAACAGAAGGAGGATAGAAAAGAGCGACAAACATCTGAATGAACACCAAGGACAGAGCAGGAAGAGGACAAGCTCTCCATGTCAGAGCAGATATCCACACCACAGGGCATGGAGAGCCCCATGCAAAAGCAGGTTTGCATTTTCTAAAAGAATTGCAACCCATGGAGAGCCCACACTGGAGTAGGGTTTTTTTTCCCTCAAGACACTGCAGCTACTGTAGAGTGCCAGCACTGGAGCAGGTGAAATGTGTGAGAGAAAAGCAGCAACAGAAAAGGAGAAACAACTGTGTATGAACCATGCCCCTAACCATGCTGGTCAGTTGTGGGTAGAGGAGTCAGGAGCTAAGGAATGAAGTTGAACTCTGAATAGCTGATAAGGAAGGTGTTGTTTTAATGCCTTTGTTTTTCACTACCTGAATCTGTTTTAATTACCAGTAAATCAAATTACCTTCCCCAAGTTTAGTCTCTTTTGACCACAGCAGTAAATTACAAGGGATCTCACTGTCTTTATTTAGACCCATGAGTTTTCACATCCTGTTTTCTCCCATTGAGGAGGGAAAAAAAGATGGCAACAAGGTGCAAGTTTGGCCCTTAACCAACACTAACCCACTATGGATGCCTAGGTCAGATGACGAACGATACAAATTTTCTATAATGTATCCAGTCAGCTCAATGTGGGTGATTTTAATTTACTCTTTTAATACCGAAGTAAGTAGTTTACTTCCAATCTCTTCAAATCAGTTTTCAAGACCAGATCTTACTATATTCACTAATAAAACTAAAAACCAGAAAAATTGCAAAGTTCTTGAAAATTCTGCAAACTGTATTTGTAGAATCACTGAATTTCAGAACCACAGAATGGTTGAAAGTGTCTGCTGGATGTTGCTTGGTTCAACCTTCCTGCTCAAAAGGGTCATCTACAGCCAGTTATGCAGAATCTTTTACAGAGTGTTTTTGATTAAATCTATGAATGGAGACCCCACAACCTCTCTGAACAAGCTCTGTGTGTGCTTAGTCACCCTCACACTGGAAAAGGGCTTCCTGTTTTTCAGATAGAGCCTCCTGTGATTCACTATGAGCCCATTGCCTCTGGTCCTGTCACTGGGAAGAGCCTGGCCACATCTTCTTTGTACCTTTATTTTAGGTGTACTTTGTTGGGATCCCCCCGAGACTTCTCATCCCTAGACCAAGCAGCCTCAGCCTTTTGTCATAGGAGATCTGCTCCAGACCCTTAATCATTTTCATGGTCCTTTGCTGGAATGTCTCCTGTGTGTCCATGTCTCTTTTGTCCTAGGGAGCCCAAAGCTGGACACAATCTGTCAGGTGTTGCACCACTAGTGCTAGGTAGAAGAATCACCTCCCTCAATCTGCTGGCAATACTCCTAATGCATCCCAGGATACCATTTGTCTTCTTTGCCACGAGGACACATTGTTGGTTCATGTTCAAGTCAGTGTCTGCCAGGACCCCAGGTCCTTTTATGGAAGGCTGATTTCCAGCCATATATTGGCATATCAGAGAATACACAGATTTGCAATAGATCAAGGAAATTACCTAACTGAGGAAAATCCATCTTTTCAAGTAGTTAAAATATTTTAACTAGTTCACTTATCAGAAAAAAAATCAAAAGATCCTTTGCCTGGGTAGAAAATACCTCAACATTTATACTCCCAGAAATGGACTACAGAGACTGAATTTCTTTGAAGGCTGATGATAAAACCTCCATTCTATTAAGGTTCTGAATATTCTTACACATATATATTTATATAAAGTGTATGATGATTTCTACATTTCAGTGAATAGTAATGTAAGGTACAGAAGATTACATAATAGATTGTGCCAACATCCATCTGTCTTGACATATCCAATAGTCTTTTACCTAAAAAAGTCAAACCAACCCAGGGGTATAAATATAATATCATAAAAACATTAAATAGATGACTGCAAATTTAAAGGTCACCGCTTGAGTATTAACCCTTTTTTGTGTGTGTGTATTAATCATAGAATCACAGAATGGTTTGGGTTGGAAGGGGCATCACCTAGTTGCAACTGCCCAGCCATGGACAGGGAACCTTCTACTAAACCGGGTTGCTCAGGGCCCCATTCAACCAGGCCTTGAACACTTCCAGGGATGGAACATTATTCAAAATGCAGCATGAGGTCTTACTATACAAACACTGTTTGATCTAAAATCAGTTTGTTTGGTTTTTTTTTCCTGACCTAGTTTATAGACATTTAGTCTGTACTTCATAAATATCAAAACATTCTCCACTTCTCAGTTTGTGGTACTTGCTGATTCATATTTATTTTCTATGAATTAGTGAATCTTATCCTTAAAAGTTATTGAAGTTGCATCCTACTGACAGAGAAGAAAGCTCATATTTTTCATGAATTAAGCCTCTGAGATCAAAGATTAACCATCCCAAGAGACAATATGTTATTCTCAGCACTCCGTTAAAATGATCACGAGAGACTGGGGAAGAAAGAATTTTCTTCCACTTGAAAGTAGCAGAATTGTTAGGGTTCTTGTGCCTTTATCTGTAGTGTGAAGAATTCTTTCTTCCAAGGATCATCTGAGCATATTTCACTCTTTNAGCTTTTGATCTCTTCAGAAAGCTTTTGTGCTGTTTTGTTTGTCTGTTCTGTGAACTACAATATACTTGTAGGATTCTGGGGATGACTAGTTCAATGTTTAATGTCTATGTGCTCACAACTGCAGGAGACATATTCAGTGACCAAACTGCCATTCTTATTTTCTTCAGTATGAAAGATGATATAACCCTTTTACACATGCATCATTTAATTATGTTAAAGCAGCAAAATTTTACCATTAAAAAGTGTTCTGTTTTCATAGTCTAGGAACTCTTTGGGGGCAGGGTGTTAGGATATATTTATGCAAATTTAAGGTTTGTTTTACTGAGTTACAGTTGTATACAGATTTTTAAAGACAAATTAGGACAAAATTCCTCAAATCAAGCACCCTGAAAACAAGAAAACTGTGGAAAATTTGGCAGTAGTTCAGGTTCACATTGGTATTATATCTGGTGATGTTACTTCGAAGTCTTAAGAACCTGGTCCTTGTGCTGGAGTTTGTTATAATAACCTAAATGCATGCTATGTAAACTACTTGGAAATATATGTATTTCAAAATATGATTCACAAAAAACACTCTATGAATGGGAATTACGAAAAAGTGCATTTCAGAACAAATTTTTTTAAGCCATATAGAAATATAATTTATCTATTATTACCTTAGCACTCCTACAGACACCAATTTCTTCCAAACAGATTCCTTATTTTTTTGGAAGATGATTAGCTGTTTTATTTAAATGTATAGCAATTAAAGCAGTGGTTCTGTGACTTGTCCAAAATATAGCACATAAGAATTAATTTTCTTTTTAATATAGTTTTCTTATCTACTTGAGAATATTTGAAATCTTGATTCAGTCTTGATTTTACCTTAAGTATCTTATTTTGCAACTTACAGAGCAGGTCATGTGGATGAAGTAATCAATCTAAATCATTCTGTTGACTTATTTTGATCCTAGACTAAATAATTAATTTATGCAATGTATGAAAGTGGATTTGAGACTGGTTTTAGCTTCCACTGAGACAAAAGTGAGCTCTGGATCCAGGTCTTTTTAGTTCCAGGTAGGTTACAGTGTTGAAAATTTGGGATCTGCCACACAGAACAACAGAGCTGAACTGGAGACAGTAGGCATTATCAGTATCAGTAAAAGAGTGTATGGAATGGGTTTAGATGAAGACAGAACAATTTTGAATTCAAAGATACTTTCAAGAGGAAAAGTAACAGTCTAATCAGAAATGTTTAAGTTTAGGTGCATTTTCCTTGGACAAAGAAATACTTGTCCCACTCTTGACTTTAACTCACCTTTAGCATCTCACAGAAATGTGATTCTCTAACCTATTCCTGGGGTAAACTTTATAGTCTTGAGTTTTTAACAATTCTCAGATCTCAGCTACGTATTCTTACTCATTTCTTCTTCATCTGTTTTTTCCTCTGGGGATTCTATCTAATAATCTATTGACTATATACACTGGGTATTCTGTCTGAGATATGTTCATCCTGTCAGCTTTTTTCTAGTCCTGTTAAAGTTAATATTTCAAATTAATTTTCTGAACTTCTTTTTCAGCCAGCTTCCTCTTCATTCCAAACTTGTTTCCTGTCTTTCCTTACTCAATAATATAGATCTCTTTTTTTCATGATACTTTTTCTCTAAACCTTTGTTCACCTTCATGTGTATCCACTTTCAACAATCCTGTTATCCAAAATCCTTCCCCTATGCCATTTTAGATTATACCCCTCACAGACTTCCAATCACAAGTTTCCCCTCATTCCAGATAAGGGCAATTTAGCCTAATATAACAAGCTAAGCATGTAGTGATAATTCCCCAGAATTCCAGCATTTTCACTCATGAAATTCTTGAGTCATGATAGTTTTTCTAAATTTAAAACAGCAATATTATTCTAAATACAAACATAAAATAGGCCACAACTCTTTCCAACTTTACCAGAAGAAGCTGGAAGTCAAATAAGATCAACAGCAGGTTTCCTAGTAAATTTTGTTGTCAAATCAATGCTAGGTCCTTGCGTAGAATTAAGCAGAAGTGAAAGACAAAAACGTCAAGATGTTCAGAAAAGCAGACTAATGATCATATCCTTATTGACTGACTTATTTTATAATACTTTAAATAAGGAACAATTTTGAATTATGCATCAAGCTATCATTGAATGGCAATAGATGCACATCAGAGATGAAAATGGCACATCTGAAACTTCTGACATTTCAATACATATCCCATAATAGCTGTCCTATAAAAGAGAACATAGCTCTAATGTACCTTTGGGTGGCATTCCAAGTCTTTCTTTCTTGAGACTTTAAATTTCTTTGAAATGCTTATATTTCTGTTACTAAGGTAATTTTTTTCAACACCATCATATAGAAAGTTATTTTAAATTATTTGATAGAGATTTTTAATATAAAACAGTGTTTAAAATACTAGTTTACTGAAATGTATTGGATTTTTCATATTATGACATGGCAATTTTGTTACCAAAAAACCCCTAGCAAATACAAATATTTTACTGAGCTAAATTTTGTCAAATGTTTTTGACATGGATTTCAGTAGGACCACATAGAACATTCTGTTTCAGCTGCATTTTATCAACCCAGCTATACTTAGATCATATGAAGATATTGTTTTGTACTATATAAAAAATTTCAAATTTAGACTTGTATGCACATAAGCCTGTAGAGTATTCTCTCAGTGTCATTCAGATTTCTGTCTGGGATATTTATATAGCATTAGCCATATACCAGTTTTCAGTTGTCATGGCAAAAACTTGAAAGATATTAGAAAAAACTTATTTCAATTCTCTTATCACTAAAATACTGAAGACTCAACCTATGCTTCATGTTGCTATACTACTACTATAGAAGTACTTTGTGATATGAAGTAGATTTGACTTTGGGTCCTATGCTCAGCAGCCTAATTCCCTGACTGATTGGTAAAGATAGAACTTAACAACTGCAATAGAGGGAGGATTTGGAGTTTCTGAAATAGTTCTTACCACTGAACTGAGCTTCATCCAGATAAAAACTTTTTTACTAAATAACAGAAGGCAAGGGGACTTGTTAATATATGTGTAAGTTGTTGGAAAACTCATGGTGTTAGTTCAGCTTTGCTTTGTATTAGCTTTGACAGTTCAAGGGCTGATCTTTTCTGTTCTTATGCACATATATTTGAATAATATCTTTTTGTTCTCAGGATTCTATAAAATGTGCTTGAAGCCTAAAATAAAGTCACTGTCTTCTCTCCAGAGAACATTCATTTTAGATTTACTGTAACATCATCAACAAAAGTAAGAAACAGGTAATTGAGAAAAAGAAAACACAAAGCTTCTTATGGAAACTAGTACATCTTGATAGTTTTGTTATTTTAACAGTGTTCTAGCTGTTTGGTTTACTGAAGTGTCTTCAGAAACTCACTGAACTACGAGGTCTACTGAAAAGCTTTGTAATATTTTGAAAAAAAGGCTGCCGCAATGGTGTGTCTTAATCTTCTGAAACATGAATAAAAAACTTTCACTGAAATAAGGAATACATGGCAAAGTTCTGTGTGGCAGAGGAATGATTCTTGATATTTACTCAGCGTGCACAGTGGTATCAAAACATACAACTGTATGGGCTGCTGTGATTAAAGAAACACACTTTGTAAAAAACAAACAATGTATCTCTTAGTTTCCGATTTTGTTAAACAAACAAAGTAAAAGATATCATGATTATTAATTATCCCCTATTTCTATTCTTCTTTTAACATTTAAATCTATGAATTTCTATTACTTATGTCAGAAGAATTCTTATGTTCTTGACTTCACACACTGGCCATGAGAAAAAAAACCAAAAAAACTAAAAGGAAGAAATGAATAAATACAATAAAACTTTACTCTGTACACAGTAAAGTGAGTATCACTTAACTAAGAAATAACAGTCTTATTTTTTTGGCATAATACTTTTGCTCTCTCTAAATTTAACTTTCATTGCAATTTTGTTGTTTAGAAACTGTCTTCTTTTGATTCTTCATTACATGCAAAGAGCTTTGCAATTTTTTCAGAGACACAATTTCCACATTTTATATTTTCAGATGGAGTAAGTAAATTACATGTGTGTAAATGAGAGCCTTGCTTTTGGGATTCTCCCTGCAGGTCCCTCAACTTCTCTACGTGGCCTTATCACAAGGTTTTGTATAAATGGATGCATATGAACAATTAACATTTAGCAGGTAATTTTCCCAAATTATCCCATGTATTGTTTACTGACAATTAGGGATACAGCAGTTTTCTCAGAAAGACACTGAAGGTTAGAAAGTGTTTCCATTCCAAAACTCAAATGCCTAGAAGACACTTTTGTCATCGTGCCACTTTCATGCTCGATAATAGAGAAATGGATAATGATTCTTTGGAAAATAAGTATCAGCATTATTTTTCTAATTAAACAGCATATCAAGGTATTCAAAGTATTCAAATACTTGTTTCTTGTCCAAAAGAAATTATAAACATGTTTTCTGAATTTCTTTTAAAAATTAACTACTCAGTAGAGTGGTAGCAATCAACTTTACACTAAAAACTTCTTTTGGGGGAGAAGAATTTGGTAGAGACATGACAACTGCAGCCCCTCAATATCTTCTACTTGCACATCAAAACTAGATTCTTTGTTTTTAGAAATTAAATAAATGCACCACAATGTTAACCTTCTTTCATTCCAAAATATGAAAAACCACACACCCTATCCCTAGGTAAATGCATGTTCTCCAAAATCAATATATCTTTCCATTGCTTTGCTAAATAATTAATTAAACCATAGCCTACGAAACATAAGTGACTTTGGAAAAGAACTGTAATAAATCTAATCTTTTCCTGCTAAATTATTATCCCCTTGAGATGACATCACATGTGAGAGTATGTAATGGGCATACAAGTTAGATAACATCTACACCATATATGGCTTTGCAGAAGTGGGTCACCTTTTCTAGAGTGCTTTACAGCTATCCACTTACTATGAAATGAATAAATGGAAAAATGCTTATAGAAAAACTGCAGGTTTTCAAAGCACAAAATGTAGGTAGAACTTGAGAAAATAATTCTCATTTTATTTCTTTTAAATCTCTGTTGTTGTCGTCTTCTACCTTGGGAACCAGCTTCTGCAAATGATCAAATAAAAATTCAAAACAAGTTGGTTTTCTTTTTATATTAATTTATCTCCAAAACAAGCAAGTTATTTTATATATCCCTATTATTAGTCAGATAAAATTTAACACTAGAAAATCTAAAGGTAAAAAAGACAATTGCATTTGATAACCTCACCTGACATGTTTAAATAGCTCAAATCTTTATTTGAAATTTGATGTTGATGTACTCTTCCTGCCCTACCTCTTCTGCGTGTTGGTGGTAACATTTGCTCTAATTAATCCTGATTTATAGAGCACATTCTATTCTGTGCTTGTATTAGATCCAGAAAGAAAGCTTATTACTATTTATATTAAGTTAACTCCTCATTTTTTTGTGAAATTATTCATGAATAAGAAAGACATCGAAGCTATTTACTCCTGTGCAATTGATTGTTAATCTTGATACTAGGATGCTCTTGATGGCATTCCTCTGTTACAGAGGAGATACAGAGAAATAGCATATATTGATCTCACAAGTCCAATAAACCTTTTAAATTTTGCTTACACAACCTATGTACAGTACTTCATTTGTTTAAAAATGAGAAAAGCTTAGTTTTATGGGCTATCTCAAGATACAGTATACATTTTTTTAATCTCTAAAAAGTTTATGGAAGAAAAAAGGATACCACCAGGAGAAAAATGCTGTTTGAGATTCCAATCTTAGTATCAATTTCAGAAAATGACTCCCCAGAAACAAAGATAAACAGAGCTATAAATCACTGTGTGAATAGAAGTTGATAGCTTATAGTCTTTTCTACAGAACTCAAGCTGTGGACTCTGTCATGAAGAAATATGTCTATAATAAATTTGGAATCTTTGCTTCATTCCCTGTTCTACGATGTCTCAAAATATGAAGCAAACACCTTATGTGGGCAAGGTTTTATACAATTACCCTTATTTTACAGAATTTACAGAATTAACAGAGGAAGACAGTATAAGCTGTTCAAACAAAACAGACAGTGGAACAGACAAAGGGTGTGAACTCCTGATTTGAGTTCAGATTGCTGTTTTACTGGAGGGAAAGAGAAGCTGACTGGATATTCATTCAAGTCAGTGCTGCATCTTCCATGCACTAGCAGATACTTCAAGATAAGTAACACAGTGAGTGAATTATCCAATAGGTGTTTAAAAAAGAAAAACCAATAAGCAAAGAACTTTCATCAGCATCTGTGTTCGGAAAAGAAAAATGCAACCCAATACCAAAGGGGGAAGTGGTAGAAGTTCAGCTATCATACTAAAGGACAAACAAGGATACTACAAAGAGAAAAGTATTAAAAACTTAGTTAACTTTCAAAGAATTTTCAATATTTCAATGCTGTTAATATTAAAAGTCAATAAAATTTAACACTGGGAGTACAGAACAATCAATTTCTTTGTGCAGTTCAGAAGAAAGAACCAAACTTCTGCCAAAAAGAATATACGCTTTTCTGATGGTTTGAGGACTGCTAAAGCATTACGTTGATCTGTGCAATTTCAAGAACGAAAACAGAGGCATATCTTTTACAACGATTTGATGTTATATCCTTGCTTGTGCAGAATGCCAAGAGAGAATGCAACTGTGTGCCACAACCTGAAATGAATATGGAATATTAATGTTTAATTTTGAGTTTATATTAGAATATGCTGGGTTAAATTTGTTAAGAATGGTTACAGATACAAAGCAGTGCTGCAGAGGCCAACATTTCTGGCAGCTGTGCTCTAACGTGTTTGAAGGAAGGTGTATAGAAAACCATAGCCAGTAATACTATCTCCAGTGCTGTAGCTGGTGTGTTTTCAGTAATGATACTGCTGCACCAAAAAGAAATAAGGCTGCTGGGTTATATAGAATGGTGGAATGTGGAAAGTTTAAAAATACAGTTAGCCTTATAGTAACATGGTTGAAAGGGAATTATATTTAATAAATTATGCAACCTGGACATGTTCAACATTTTTTTGGCAATAAACATTGATATAGAAAAAAAATCTGCTAGGTATTTAATATATATCATATGCCAGTACACATGAAAATATTATGTTGTGGTTTAAAAACAGACAGCAACTGAGTACCAGAATCCCCTGATTCTCTTTCTTCTGAGAGAATCAGAAGAGTAAAAATTGAGAAATCTCATGGGTTGAGAAAAAGACAGTTTAACAGCTAAATCGAAAACCATGCATGCAAGCAAACCAAAACAAAGAATTCATTCACTGGTTTCAGTTAGGGTAGAGTTAATCTGCTTTGCAGTGGTTAGTATGTGGCTGTGTTTTGGATTTGTGCTGGAAACAGGGTTCATAATATAGAGATGTTAAAATAGTTTAAAAAGCCAGTGGGGACTGGAAAAGGGTGCTGTTTGACTAAGTGCTTATTTGACACCTTACAGAAAAATATTCCTGTCCAAGTGTGTGATTTACAATGCACTTTGTTTTCAGTTTTAATCACGCTATTCCTTTGTGTAAAGCCAGCTATCAAGAAAGCTTCTCTTTCTCCTCTCTGCATCCAGTTCCTATTAGTTTTAATAAAACTTATCTAAAGCCTCCTAAAGTCAGTGATCCAAGGCTTCTTTTCATTTTGGACTGAAGTTGTCAAACCAGAAGCAGATCAGTTGAAGTTCCTGTTCTATTGCAGAAGATATTTTGAAATAACTGACAAATCCTATTAATATTTTGAAAGTTAATTTCTGAACTGTGAAGTGAATCCCAAAGTGAATAAGACATTCATGGAGACTTTGAAAAAATTACTTGCTATGCACATAATGTCCTATTTAGGCTATTTTGTATAATGAAAATTGACTGTAGCACCTTTTTTTCCTCTCCTATTTGGGGCTTAACTGATACATTAGATTACATAAAGCTGATTGTCATAAGAAACTCAGACAAATAATGGGCCTAAATAGGACTTTTTTCCCAACTAGTCAGTGAAACTCAGATCTCACTACTAGAATCGAACCAAATCTAGTTTTCACAGATGCCTCTGTAGAGGTACTAGTAGGAAATATATCTAATGAAGCTTCTAAAGGATAGTATTTTGAAGAGGGTGAAGATTTGATCTAGATGGACATTTGACAGGCTCTCTGAGGATCCTAATCCAGTGCTTAACCAACCCGATTGCAAAATACTCTCTATTCATCCTGCGCTGGTGTTTTTCTTGTTACAACTTATGCTCACTCACTCTCAACCTTTTCTGCACAGTACTGAGAAAAGCTCAACTCTTTCTCCTCTGTGTCCTCTCATAACATACATCAAGACAAATTACAGTGCCTCAGCCTTCTGTTCTTCATCCTGAACAATCCCAGCTGTCTCAGGCTGTCTTGTTATATCACGGGCTTCAGATGCATAACAATTATGGTGGTTTCTCTGACGGTTTGCATCAAATTGACAGCCTTCCTTTTATTGGGGAGTCCAGCACTGGACCCAGCACTCCATATGTCGCACCAGCACCAAAGAGAGGAAAGACCTGCCTCAACATGCTGGCAAAGTTCTTTCCAGTGCAGAAGAGGATGTCCTTATCCTTGATGGATGCTGGAGCAGAATGCTAGCATATGCTGAAGCGTTTGACCTGCAGGGTGCTCTCGGCAAGCCCATCCTATGCTGGTACACAGAATTAACTCTGTTCTCATTGTAAGACATTGGTTTTGCCTTTGCTGAATTTCATGAAATCCTATTCTCTCACCGGCAATGAAGATTCCACTGAAATGGGTTGCCACCATTCTTTTTCACACAGCCAGTTAAAGGTTTCCACATACTGGTGTTCTAGTTTGAAAGCAAACTAGTGAGAGACTCCAAGTCAGAAGTACAATTTAATAGGAAAAATAAAATAAAAGCAATAGTTAAAAAAAAAAAAAATAAACAACCCACTGACAGAGTCAGAGTACAAACCTGACCCCCTGATGGTCAGGGGGTTAGTAGCAGCCCAATCAAATGGTGGCTGCACTCCTCCTGGAGTGATGGTTGGGTTGAAGCAGTGATCCTGTAGAAGGGTCTGGTCTTCCTCTGGAGGTCCAGTGGTGGTGTAGAAGGCTGTGGTCTTCCTCTGGAAATCCAGTGGAAAAAGCTCCCTTAGGTAGTTCCAAGGCCAGGTTATATCCAGGTGGGAATGCTTGGCTCCTCCCTCCTGGGCGGAGCATCTCACAATAGGATGAGATAAGTCCATGAGTCATGCAGTGGTTTCTTGATGGCCCATTGTCTGTTATCAGGGGTGGGTCATAGCAGGAGATAACAGCTAATGGCCCACAGCTGGTGGTAATAGAATACTTAAATACATCTATATTGTAACCTAGGACAACTGGGAAGACAAATTGCAACGAGAAATAACTCAAAAAATCCAAGCAGATGAGGTAGCTAGATCAAGTCAAAACATCGAAGCAGTATTGGGTATGCATTTTAAGAACTATTGAATTTACAGATTTGAAAATTTGTCTGAATTTCACAAGACCTCTCTATAAACGCAAAACTAAAGAAGGAACTACATTCTAGCAAGATGTTTAGCACAAATGCTTAATTTTAAATTGATATAATCTTTTTAACTTCAGTGAGGCTAATGCATGCTTGAAATTAGGTACATATTAAGTGTCTCAAAGAATTAGCAATGTGAACAATGACAGAAGTTCAAATAAGATTACTTATGGAAACATAATTACAAAATCTTTGGAGGTAGAGATCTTAATCATCGATACCTACTTTTTTGTTATGCTTATAATCCTAGTTTTAGTATGGTAAACTGTTGAGTTCTTAAAAACCTCTATTGGCAATAAATACATGTAAGAGATCAGCATTTCTATGTTTGAAAGATCTTGAAACACGTAATTTCTCCAGCAATACATTTCAAACAAATGAGATATGCATGAGTCATTTATGGTTTCACATCGTAAATAGAAAATAAAACACTAAATACACTAAAACTTGTATTTTCCTCTGTTCTGTGTCTGATAAATTTTAAATATTTTCCTAATGACTAGATATGACTACTATAATATATCTCAGCTGCACTTTAGGTACTGTAAGGATCAGAAATTAGGGTTCCCTAGAGAAGCAAGGATAAGTATAATTACCAGAAACCAAGAGATGACAATAATTTACAAATGCTTGCTCTCTAAGTAAAGAGAGTGTTCTTTCCCTATGGAGCAGGTCTTTAACTTAATATTTTCACTGACTCACTTTGCAAAAAATCTGCAATTGTGTAATGAAGTTCAAGAATTGCATAAAACTAGGGAGCAATATTATTTTCAGGAAGGAAACTGTATCATATGAGGAATGAGGCTGAAAATGAGGCTGAAAATTATAACATGTGGCTCCAAGCACTGTGGTTTAAATTAATGGGATATTCACACCTTAAGTTACTGTGGTGGGTTTCCTTGGCTGGATGCCAGGTGCCCACCAAGTTGCTCTATCAGTCCCCCTTCTCAGCTGGACAGAAGACAGAAAATAAGATAAAGGTTAAGATAAAGCAGTTTACAGAAGCAAAAGCAAAAGGTTGCCTGCAAAAGTTGAAGCAAATTTAAAACCCAAAGATTTTATTCTCTACACTGCCCATCAGCAAGCAATGTCCGGCTACTTCCTGGGAAGCAGAGCTTCAGCACATACAGCAGCTGCTCTGGAAGACAAACGTAAATGATGAATTCACGTTTTCCCCCCGCTTCCTCCTCCGTCTCTTAGCTTTTATATCTAAGCCGATGTCCTATGGTACGGAATTGCCCTTTTGTCAGTTTGGGTCAGCTGTCCTAGTTGTGTCCCCTCCCACCATCTTGCCCAGCCACAGCCTGCTGCTGAAGGGGCGGAATGCTGGACAGTGCTGATGCTGTGCCACGACTGCTCAGCAGTGCCCAAAACACCGGTGTGTTATCAGCACCTTTCTAGCCACCAATGCAGAGCACTGCACAGTGAAGGCTGCTGTGGGAAAAATGAAATCCTTCTCAGCCAGACCCAGTACAGCCACACACACAAAATAAAACAATAATTAAAAAAAAAAATTTTTCTTGGCATGTTATCAGTTACTAATGTCATGATTACACCATAGTCACAAATAATGCAAATAATATTAGGATGCTAATAAACCCAAGAAAAGCAGAGGTACCATGCCATTTTACAAGGCTGTGATAATACTGAAATGTAGAAAAGTTTAAAAAAAAGTAAAATATTCAAGTACAGCAAATAATCAGCTAAAGTTCTATTCCAGACAGGTCTGAAAACTGTTAGGAGAACAATCTAAAATAAGCCTGGACTGTTTAGCCCAGGAAAGAAAAAGAATCAGATGAGCATGATGACTTGTCCCAAAATCATTAAGGAAACAAATACCAGCGAAGAAAAGCTATTTAAACTGATGGACAAATGATGTCATGAGAGAAATGCCTATAACATAAGCATGAATTAATTCAGTTTGAAAAATAGAGCTTATTAGGGTAAGACTTTTTATAATGATAAGAATGGTCAGGGAACAATCTTCTACAAAGCTAGTGTTTCTATCTTTCCAATAGATTTGCCACAGCCAGGGACCAGTATACATGACCTCAAAGACCACTTTAATTTTCATGTTCCTATGAAAGACACCACAATTTCTTTGATGTATTGCTACTGTATCTATTGTTTTCTAGCTTTTTGCAGAGCACAGTTCAATTTCAACACATCCCACTGTGATGCTGAAAAGTCAATTGTTATGGTTTTCTTCTGTTTCTTTGAAGATATTCCCTACTGCAATATTGTTTTGTTACATGTTATTGTGCCAGTAATATTTGAAATTTTTAATATTGTTTAAAAACAACTGCATTAATACTTGTGTTTAATTGATTTTTTTAAAATGGCTGATTGCCCATTGCGATTTGGTAAACAAAATGTTTTAAAAAATTATTTTTAGGTGAAAATAGAAAACTGAGAAGAACCTAATTAACCTAGCAGTGTAGTGACAAAATTATACAGAGAAAAAAAATCAGACACAAAACATACAATGCCAAAACTAGTGACATATTTTTTTACCCTGAAGTAATTCAAAATTTGTTGTCAGAACATAGGTGATTTTGCTGACTCTTACTTTTTTAAGAGCAAAATCTTTTGTATAGTAGATGTTACTTTCTAATTGAATATTGTTTCACAAAAGTAAATATGTCCTGAACCTGATAGTTCTTAAGTGTATTCTTTCCTGAAAACATGAATAAATTGATTGTAGTTAATTTTGATTTCTCAGAAGCACCATACTTCAATATTTCAGAGTCTTTCTCTAGATAATTAAAATACTGTATTTGTTGTAGTTATACATAAATACAAGTAACTTAGTAACATTGAGAGTGGGACTGACTTAAACATTATGTAGAATTTACTTTTGATGTTTTGGCTCCTTTACCAAGCATACCACATGTTCAGTGAAAGATTTCACAGCAGATTGAACAATTTATTAGTCAGATCCAGAATGCCTTCTTTTATATACAATCACATCTGACCTCATAACCATATTACACACAAGTTTTATCAATAACTAAACAGGTCTTTTTTAAACACAAGTAAGGTTTCTTTTCTTCCCCCCCCCTCCCCCC
>VZRQ01006651.1:52853-65851 GCA_013397975.1 Machaerirhynchus nigripectus
CCCCCCCCAAGTTCCATTTCTATAGTAGTTTAGCACTTATTTGGATTCAAAACTGAAGCTGTTACCTAGCCCACAATGGTGCAATAGTGAGTTCAGAGTACCAGAATACTTTCTTTAGGCCTGGGCTAACTGCATTTGTATTTCAGTTCATACTGAATTGCAAAAAAAAACACAGCTAGAAAGAAAATCATTTCTAAAGAAAAATAATAATAGGGTACCTGATGCTTCAGTCTTAAAATAAAACTGGTTTTAACTGTTTCTAGTGCTAATGCATGCTATCCTCTGCAATAAACAGTTATAATAGCCAAATAATCACTTGTTTTTCAGTGTCCAGTGATACCAATAACAAGGCAACGCCTTCAGAAAGGTTTGGGATTATGGTCTGATTCATTTGCTGCATTTACTATGACCCCTACAGATGTCACTAAACTTGAAGTCAAGATGAAAACTGCAGTTTTGGCATTAATGCAGTTTTGGTGTAACTGGTTCGCCCTTACTATACTTCAAATTCGAATTTTATTGAATCTACTAACTTTTTCATTACTGATTGAAGGATTCATTCAAGAAATATTGTCTTTTGTAAGCCTGAAAGAACTTTTCTGCAGCCATCAAATTTATTGACATAATCACAGTTATTTAAAAATAATACTTCATCCTAATATATTTACTTTGAAATAGAATCCATATGCAGATATGAAAGTTTTCCAAATCTAGGCAGGTTACAATTTAATTTGATCTCCTTTATTTGTGATACAGGGATTCCATCACAAAAGAATATTTTTTAATAAGTTTTCATTTTAATAAATGGAAACCGGGTTGACGACAGTCTCTTGGATAGGACTTATGTTCATAGCCGTGGTCTTAAAATTCTTTTAGCTGGACTTACAAAGTTAAGAAGTAGATTGTGATGGGCTGACCTTGACTGGCTGCCTGACCCCTGCTCAGCTGTTCTCTCACTCCCTCTCTGCAACTGGACAGGAGAAAAGGGAATGAAAAACCTCCTGGGATGAGATAAAGATGGGGAGATCACTTATCAATTTTCATCATGGGCAAAATAGGCTTTACTTGGGGAACATCACTTTAATGTATTGCTAATTAAAATAGAGTAAGGTGTTGATAAATGCAGATCAAATTAAAATCACCCGTTCCTGTCCTCCCTTCTTCCCAATCTCAGCTTCAGTTTTTCACTCCAGAATCCTCTGCCTCCTCACTCCAAGCAGCCCAGGAGTTGTGGTCAGTCCATAACATTTAATCTTTGCTGTTCTGTCCTCCTCACACTTTTCACTACTCCTGCATGGGACCTCTCCACAGGCTCTAGTCCTGTAGCCCTGCACCTTTGAGGGTCCTTAATGAGCTGGATTTTTTTCAGCAAACAGCCATTTATTCCAGCAAGTAGACCCCATGGTCTTCATGGGCTGCAGGGAAATCTGCTCTTGTGCCTGGAGCATCTCCTTTCCTCCTCCTTCTGTGGCCTTGATGTTCACAGGATTGTTTTAAAAAAAGCCCAAGTTTTGTCACTTTACCTTGTCAGTAGGAAAAGATAGAAGAGTTGGGGGAAGAAGAAGTGTTCCAGAGGTTTATTCTGACTCTTATTATTTTTTCTTTTAGTTCTGTTAATAAAGCTTTCTTTATATTCTTTAAAGTTTTAGGCCTGCTTTGCTTTCTCCTAATTCTTATCTCACAGAAGGAAAATAAGTAAGTAATGGATGCGAACAATACCACTAAAGTGTCTCAGTATGTTTTGGATTTATAGCTCAGTTTCACTGAGAAAGGCATAGCCTTTCTGGATGATTTTCTTTGCATGTAGCACCAGATTTGACCTTTGTAAGTAAAGAATTTCAATAGTAGGGAATGTTTAAAGGTCGTTCTGTGATTTGCACAAGTGTTTTCCCGGGACTAAGCAGAGATTATCAAACTCATTTCTCTTTTGACCCAAAGCAGATCTCTTAACCTAGTTCTTCGGTGTCCAATGACTTCTGCACTAATCCACTAATCCTCCTAGTCTCACAAATTATTGAAAGTCTATTATCTACAAGCTCAGGCTGAAGATCTACTGGAAAGACTGTGAACTCAGGGAAGCCCAGATAGTGACATATTGTGGGGAGAAACATAGTGACTAAGGATGAGGAAAAGGCTGAGGAACTTAATGCGTTCTTTGTCCCAGTCTTTAATAGTAAGACCAGTCTCCTGCTCTGGAAGACAGGTACAGGGAGAAGAATGATGACCTCATAATCGAAGGGGTAACAGTGACCTGCTACACCACTTAGAAGGCTCTGCATAGGGATCTGGGCAAGCTGAATCAGTGGGCTAAGGCCAGTGTTATGAGGTTCAACAAGGCCCAGAGCCGGGTCCTGCACTTGAGTCACAACAACCCCGTGCAGCACTACAGGCTGGGGGCAGAGTGGCTGGAAAGCTGCCGAGTGGAAAAGGAGCTGGGGTTGCTGGTCAACAGCAGCTGAACATGAGCCAGTGTGTGCCCAGGTGGCCAAGGTGGCCAATGACATCCTGGCTTGTGTCAGCAGTAGTGATAAATTCTTTCCAATTACCAGTCTGAATGTCCCAAACGTCCTCTTCTTTCAGCTTCTTTTTCATGTTTCATTCTAAATGGAGAAGTATCTGTGGCCTTCTTAGTACACAACTAGAAAATGCATAAGATGCCACATTCTCTTCTGTTTCTCTGCCCTTTGCTAATAAATATATCACTTGTCTTTATCAATGAATATGCACCTTTACATCAACACTAGCTTGAAGCCTTCTTCAGAACTCCCTGGTTCTACCAGTAGCTAATACGAGTTTTGGTGACATAGTGAAACATGGAAAAAGCCTCATTATATTTATAGGATTCCAAATGTTGTACTTATGTGGAGTTTCACTTAGTTGAGAGAATTTGGATACATAAGAATAACAGTCAGGAAATATATTAGTAGAAAAAGCAATATGAACAATAGCTCATGATAAGAACTGGAATGACGTGTGTGATTGGTTATGCATGTAACTTGTTTTGTATGTAACTTGAAAGGTGTATTTACTGACATAATAAACACTTCCTGACCCAGATACTTTGCTGAATTATTGGTCATCTAGGGAAAAAAGAAGCCTTCACTTTTGAAAGCTGTTTGCTGTAACATGTATTGAAGCTTGGTATTGAATTCATTCTGCATTCACACAAAAAGAGAGAAAAAAAAAGTGTGCTGGCAATTATAATGTCAAAACCTATTTACCTATTTTTCATTATTGCTTCAAAGAAGAAGCAACTGTAACTATTCACAGCTGGATTCACAAAGAAACATGAGTGACTCTGCCTGTGACACCACCACTGGACAGACTGACCAGATTTCCCTTTGCCCACATTAATTGTGATAATGAAATACTGAAAAAGGATAACACAAATTTGAGCTACCGCATTTGAATCAAATTAATCATGTTTATTCAGTAGGGGTAGGAGGGCTTGTCAACTCTTGTTTTCTGTCTCTGGCAATGCACCATTCAAACACAATTATTTCACTGTGAAAGTGAATTGCAACTTAGTGTCTCTCTAACTAGTAATAGTCCTTTCATTCACAACAACGTCCAGACATCTGCACAATTACCCATCAGTGTTACAGGTTTAGACACCTGCTACTAAGTTAGTCGTGACTTTGAAATGAATTTTGAGAATGAAATCTTAGTTATGTGTCATTCCTATACTATAGCTAACATGATATGACCTAGATAGCTCTGCCTTCTTGCCCAATGCCAACAACACATTTAATGTCACAGGAAGCCTGGAAAGAAGGGAGGGGTGCAGGAGAAAATTTTCTGGTTCTGTGCTAATATATCACCTCATATATCTTACTGCATTTCATTAATAGATTAATTTAAATTAAAATTTTCCAAGTTTATTTTGCTGTGATAGTAATTGTTAAGTGATCTCCCAGACTTTATCTTAACCTATAAGCTTTTCTTTCTCCCCCTGTTCTGTTAACAAAGAGGAGTGCTGTGGGAGTCTGGCAGCCAACTAAAGTCAACCCAACACAAAGTCATATATTTATCTTTTGAAGGATGTCAAAATTTAAAGAATTTGTCTGCTTTGGACTCAGACATGGGATGTTAGCTTTATTTAGCATGGTACTAAAATAACAGGGTGCAACTTCACATGCACCTCAATTACAGGAAAATGTCTATGTGAAATGCATATCTATAGCCCGATGTTGTGGGACCAAATAACACAGTAATTGATGCACTCAGAAATCTCCGCTATTTTTTCCTAAACTACAAAATTTCCCTATCCCTCATGTAAAACTACCAGGATTTTAGCTCCAAAGCTTTATTCCATGTATTTTACCTCTGAAGTCAGGCCCTGGCGTAACAAATGTGTGCTAGCTAACACACCTACATGGCACATATCCCAGACAGAAGTCTCACAGGGTTACCTCACGAGGCCATTTGCTGACAGACTCCAGTTATCCCAAACTCTCCTCTAAAGAGCATTTACTTGCAGAAAAGCTCTGATTAGATGTATCTTCTTTCTGAAGACCTAGTTGTGCTTTTTGTTGGTGTGGTTTTTCTTTTGTCTGCAATATTTTACAGTTCTTGATTCAGATTTCTCTAATCCAGTTTTCTAACCTCATCCCTGTTTAACATGAGACAGTGTCATTCATTTAGTTCTGCCACATGAGAATCCTCACTGCGAAGTGCTTAAAACCCAGTTGCCAATCTATAGAATATAAAAAACAGCAGAGAAAATTTTCAGCTTTCTTTTTCTCACTCTCCTCCATCCACTCTTCATTTCCAAGCAGGGCAAATAGAGTCTGCCTTTATTTCTAGGAGACTGTTTATCGTTGTGTGAAACCTTCTGTCTTCTTGAGCTCCCTGACTAGAAAGATGATCACCAAAGCAGGGACATTCCAACCCCTCCTTTGTTTTCTGACTCCTGAGGCATGGGTAGTCAGGATAAACTCTGATTCCTTGTGAGAAGCTGTTGCCCAGTGTGCTCGCGGGAGTTATTTAGCTATCTGAAATCCCTCTGCTACCCAGATACAATAATGAGGATGAGAATTCAGAAAACTCCAAAATTATATGGAAAAAACTCCGTTATGGATTAATTATCATCCACACAAACTGTCAGCTTGTTTCAAGAATGGAGGAATCCAGGTACCAGGAGACACCTAAGGCCAAAGTGCAATTCAACAGAAGTTACAGGAGGTACAGCTTTTTTTGTGCCATTCCTTCTTTGGATTTGTCCCCCAGTGCTTGCAGGGCTGCAACTGTAGAAGTCAGGGTTTTCTGTTCCTTAGCAAAGGAGCAACAAGCAATAAAACTTCTCTGTCCCAGTTGCAGTCATATCCTGGTAAAAATGTTCATACCATGCATTAGTACTCTAGAACCAAGGACTGGAATCAAAGATTATTCCTTTCCCAACTTCATATTGCTCAATGATAAGCAATAGAAATAGATTTCTCCATTTTTTTTAGACACAGGTCACAAAGCTTTAATTCTCTGCTGAATCCTGACAGAGTTTCAACAGAGAAGTGAGAAGGCATTTCCATGATCTATATTACTGATTAATGTATTCTTCTCAGAGTAGTAGGTTTCAAGCTGTCAATTTGAGCCCTGTGTTCCTGAAGTGGATCTATTACTATTTAGAAGCACTGATAGGTGCCTGTTTTGAGAAACAGACCACCATATAGACCAGCATAAATTTTGCA
Organism: Machaerirhynchus nigripectus; assembly: GCA_013397975.1. Taxonomy (NCBI): domain Eukaryota; kingdom Metazoa; phylum Chordata; class Aves; order Passeriformes; family Dicruridae; genus Machaerirhynchus; species Machaerirhynchus nigripectus. Next base: position 58,541 of record VZRQ01006651.1, read on the forward strand.
GTCATGAGTTATTTTCATAAATGACAAAGAGGCATGGGCAAATCAACCAGGTACTTCACATTTCTTCAGTACAGACTGCATCAAGAATAGATTGAGAGCAGCCCTACAGAGAAGGACTTGGGGTATATTGGTGGGTGAAAAACTAGACATAGGCTGAAAATGTGCATTCACAGCCCTGAAAGCCAAGTGTATCCAGGGCTGCATAAAAAGACACATGAGCAGCAGATCAAGGGAGGCAGTTCTTCCCAATGCCACACTTGTGAGACCCTGCATTGCACACCACATACAACTTTGGGGCCCCTAGCATGACATGGACCTGTTAGAGTGGGTCCAAGGGAGGACCACAAAAATGGTCAGAGGGCTGGAATACATCTTCCATAAAGAGAGGCTGAGGGAGTTGAGATTGTTTAGCCTGGACAAGTGAAGGCTTTGGAGAGACTTTATTGATATTTAAAAGGGACTTATGAGAAAAATGGCGAGTTACATTTAACCAGGACTTGTAGAGCTAGGACAAGAAATAATGGTTTTAAACTGAATGAAGGTAGATTTAGATCATATATTAGATTAGATATTAAGAAGAAAGTATTTACTGTGAGGGTGATGATACACTGGAACAGGTTGCCCAGGAAAGTTGTGGATGGCCCATCAGTGGACACATTCAAGGTGAGGTTGGATGGGACTTTAAGCAACCTGATATGGTGAAAGAAGTCCCTGCCCACAACAAGGAGGTTGAACTAGATGATCTTTAAAGATCACATCTGGACAAGGTGCAATACATTTTTTTCAAGAAAGAACTAACACATTTTAATGTTTTCAATGTCAATTTGGAATTCATGCCACGCTTTTATGTTGGAAGGGGACTACAATGTTCTAATCAACAAATGGTGTAAGGTGGTGTTATCTTTAGAATTTGTGAGATTTTTTTCTCAGCTGCAAATTTAGCCAGTCATCTTCATCAGTATTCTCAGCATATTAAAAACTATATTTGTACCAGGCAAACAAATCTTCACTCTACTTTTCTGTTCTTCCTACTTAAGCATTTAATACAGCCCATTCCAGCTTTTGAAGAGCAACCATCAATCAAGTTTTAAATAGTGGGATATCATACTGAGAAGTGAAAGTTTACTGTATTGATATGGAGCTTTAGTATACTCTGGAGCTGCCTGAGATTCACAAAGCAATTAGCCAATAATGTTAAGAAGTAATGGCTAATTTAACTAATGCTTAATGAAGCCTACTAACGCTGTCAGGATTGATGAGTCCAGTGAGATTTTGTGCAAGAACACATTAAAGTTAGGGTCCTCATCTCATTTTTTCCAGATTAATCATTATCCTAAATGATAATGTTTCTTTCTGCTGATATTAAAAATATGTATTTTCTTCTTCCTAAAATTTCTTAAAGATATATGTAGTAGGACATGGATTTTATGTCTAAGGAAACAGTCTCATAGGTAAGGTAGATATATATATTTGGATGTCATAATTACTGGGACCAGTAACAATTATGTGCATGGGCATCTTGATATTTTCTTAAATGAATTATTAGGATTAAATGAAAATATGAGATATTCAAATAATACTAAACAAAAAAAGTGCTATAGAGGAGAATCAGCCCCACAAAATATTAAAAGATAAGAAAAATTTTGTGTCCCTGTTTGAGACAAAATTCAGAGGAACGTCCAAATTTGAACGTCCTCTCTTAGAAGGCAGGTTACAGCCACCCCTCCCCAGCCAGGTTTGGGAAAGAAATATTCCTCAGAGGAAAGGAAAAAACCCCTTTTTACTTAACAAACACACAGGAAAAGAATAAAAATGCTAAATAATAAAACCTCTCACTGTGGAGAGAAACCTAGGAAGATTTTAAAGCCCTTCTGTGGGTGTGGTCTCTCTCCTCCTCTTCGGAGCTGGAAAAACCAAAAACTAACCAAACATTTATTTTCACTTAGCTATTAATATTGGTGTTTTCTTATGGGACTCAGGCTTACAGTACTATGAATAATCAACTTTATTTAGGGAAAAATGCAAAAGTGATTCTGTCATTAACTGTGTAACTACTAAATGAAATGTGTTTATTGAACCCAAAAAACCTATCACAGAGATAGGAATCACAGTCTTCAAAAGATGTATGGAATATCCAATTATGCTTAATTATTTATTTTATTTATTTTATTTTTATTTTGTTAGCAGATAGGAAGAAAACCTCATGAGTTGTGGAAAACTTCTTGATCTTATTATACAGAAGCAAATTATCTCCTGTCCTTTCTTCAGAAGCATTTAAAAATTTGTGTAATTAATTAATGGTATAGAAAAAATACAGAAAATAGACAATACTACTTGTTAAAGTCTAAATGAAATAAACTCAAATGAAAGCCTCATATCAAACATTTTACCCATTATTCAAATAAAAATAAACAATACAATTTGTACTATAGGAAAACAGAGCTGGAATAGTCTAAGCTAGTAATTTCTGTAACAAAGGACATGCTAATAAAATAAGAAGCCCCAAAGTAAATTTAGCCTGTCACAGCAAGGACACAGCACCATTGCAGGCACTTATTTTCTCCACAAAGAGAAATTGCTATAAAACTACCACATGCAAATTATAGGGACATATTATATTAAAGAAATTTATTATTAGGGTTATTACTTTGCATAGGGTACTGCACAAAGGATACAATTTAAAAACATCCTTATTTCCTGATCATAAAGTATTTATAAATTATATAATGCAATCAGTGTATTTCAGTGTTTCTTATATTTTAAATGTTTGTGGATTGTTTACTGGTGGCTTCCTGTAATTACATAGTGAATTCATCTTTTTCTGAGAAATATTAGAAACATTTTGGCAGCAAATGATGTTTATGCATGCGCTATCCCATTTAAGTACAAATTTACACAGAATTCAGAACTGTTGATTTTAAAAGGCAAACTTTCAGATATCTCAGGACCATGGACAAAAGACTCATATTTTTATAATATTACTTCTGGTCTTCAGAATTTAGTAAATACTTAGGTTCAGACAAGAAATATTTGTATACCAGAAGATTATTGGAAACAACATTTTATTTCTTCTAAGTAATCAAAATAAGTGCTGTTGAGCTTTTTCATATTTCCCGTTGTCCACATTTCCTTTTCTTCTCAGACATAAAAAAATCCAGTTTTTGTTTTATAATGGTGTTATTAAAACAAATAAACAAACAAAACCCCGACTGACTGTATAACTCTCTGAATAATGAAACATCAAGGTGAACAAGATCTCTAGGATGGGATGGCATCCAGAGGGATGTGGACAGGCTCGAGAAGTGGACCCATGGGAGTCTCATGAAGCTTAAGGAAATGAAATGCATTGTGTTGCACTTGGTTCAGGGCAACCCTTGCTATCAACAGAGGCTGGAGGATGAACAGATCAAGAGCAGGCCTACCCAGAAGGACTTGGGGTGGATGAGAGGCTGGACATTACCTGGCAATGTCCATTCCTGGACTGCATCCAAAGCAGCATGGTCAGCAGGGCAAGGGAGGTGCTTCTGCCCCTCTTCTCCAGTCTCATGAGACCCCACCTGGAGTGCTGCATCCAGCCCTTGAGGTCCCCAGCACAAGAAGGACATTGACCTGTTGAAGTGAGTGTAGAGGTGGGCCACAAAGCTGATTAGTGGGATGAAGCACCTCTCCTGTGAGGAAAAGTTCGGAGAATTGGGATTGTTCAGCCTGGAAAAAGTAGGCTTCAGGTGACCTAACTGCAGCCTTCTAACACCTAAAGAGAGCCTATAAGAAAGATGGAGAGAGACTTTTTACAAGAGTGTGTAGTAACAGGAAGTGGGAATGGCTTCAAACTGAAAGAGGAAAGGTTTAGATTAGATATTAAGAAATATTTCTTTCCTGTTAGGATGGTGAGGCACTGGAATAGGTTGATGATGGAAGAAAGTATTTAAGGCCATGTTGGATAGGGTCTGAGCAACCTGGTCTAGTGAAAGGTGTCCCTGTTCATAGTGGGGAGGTTGGAAGTAGATGACCCATAAGGTTCCTGCCAGTCAAGGCTGTTCTATCATTTGGTGATAATTCTGTGGTTCTCTGAATTCGAATTTTTGCAGATATGAAGGAGGTTACTGGAAGGGTAAAAGTGAGAAAGTATGTGGGTTTACATTAAGACAGTTTAATACGTAAAGTAAAAGCCACGCATGCAAGCAAAGCAAAACAAGGAACTCACTCACTGCTTCCCTTTAGCAGGCAAATGTTCAGCCATCCCCAGAAAGGAGAGTTCCAACATGCATAATGGCTACCTGGGAAGACAAATGCCAGGTAATTCCAAAATTCCACTCACTTGGAATGTTCTCCATTTCTCTTTAGATGTCAATCTCGTAACAACCTCATGTACTCATTATTATCTACAGACACCTTAATAATGTCATTGATAATTTATTTTTATGTATTTATGCTATATGGGAGAACTATCTGCTTAGAAATATGTCTTAGAAATTTTTCTTTGTCACCAAGGATGATCAAACCCTAAGCTGCATAGCAACGGTTGCAGGTTTTAAAAAAATAGTTAAAAAAAAAAAAAAAGAAGAAATACAGAAAACCACTAAGCTTTTGGTATTATATTTCAATAAGTGTTTACTACTGACAATTTCAGGTTTTAACTAAAATTATTGTGATACACGTGATGCTATAGATATAATGCACTGTAAATAGTGTAATCTTATGGAAAAATACAGGTGGAAAGGAAATAGTAAGAAAATAAAAAGAAGCACAGCTGATAATTGTTCCAGTGATTTAGGTACTGTTTCTAAGAAGATCTTCTCTGAAAGGTTGAGGATACTTGTAAGAGAACAGGAAATGTTTCAATATGTTTCTGAGAAATGAAATAGTTGAGTTTTCTTCACTGTAAAGGTAAAAAAATTGGACCTTAACATCTATACAAAAATGCTACTTTCAACCATATATTTACCTTTTTATATATATTTTCTTTTACTCATTTCACCTGGTCATTGAAACCACCTCTATCTTACAGGGAAAACTAAAAAAAAATCATAGAAACTTTTTCTTTTCTGCAACTATATAAATAAATTTTTTCTCTGTACCTTTAATTCCATTTTTGAGCTTAACCACTAAGAAAAATATTGTGTTCACATACCTGTTAATTGAGGGTTTGGGGGGTTCTTGTTTGTGTTTCTGGGTTTAGTTTTGTGTTTTGGTTGTCTTTTTTTCCTCCAGAAGTTGAGTCAGTCAACCTGCCTTCAAAATACTGCTATTTAGATAACTGGAATTGTTTTAGTATAAATTATTTACGTTGCATTCTAGACATGATCTACAATTCTGATAAGACTCAAGGAAATAGCATATAAAAAATTCTAGTGTTTTTGCATACCTAAGAGAAGACACAGATTCCAGCAGTGAAATAGGTGCTGTTGCCAAAAACAAATACTTTTTCCAGTGAGAATCATAATGCTTTTTGACCTTCTCTTGCTGCAGATTCCTAACAAGGCACCCTTTTACACTGATAACTGGTGACTTTAAGGAAAGATCAAGAGTACAGAGTATATTCTTTTCATTTCTTCAGATAAGAAATTCAGACAAATACAGAAGTCTGTAGATGCCAGATACAGACAAGTCAAACCCCTTTGTTTACTATAGTGAGCAGTTCATGTTTGTTTTTTCTGTAATGGAAACCAAATTAATATATCTCATATCTTTTCTTCTGATAATTATACGTATGATCAGAATGTTACCCTTGAATAACTTCCATATTGCACATACCAATTGCAATCTGACAGCTTGTTTAACTAAACCAAATTACAGTTCGGCTGGAAATCTTATTTCTAAATGGCACTGTAATGAAAAATTTGCAGGGAAGTTTTTGGGTTACTTTGCTTTAGGTTTAATTTTGAAATGACTGATTGAAGATCAAGATTTACGTGCTTCTTAATTACAACTAATGAGCTGAGTAAAGACTTTTGTTTTCTTTTCCTACTTCATGCTTGGTATGGGAAGTATTTTTCTTATGTTCATTTAGAGTAAAATTTGCATAAATAACTAGTTCTGGGCTACAAGATTCATATTTTTACTTATCTGATAGATTGTTTTCCAAAAGGCAGATAGTATATTTGCCTGCATGATGAAAAAAAGAGTTAATTTTTTTTTAATACATTATTTTTAGGATCACGTTCAGAATAGTTAAATTGTTTGAAGTTACTGATTAGTTTCTCTTTTGTAGGAAAAAAAGGCCATCTTTTGATCCCTTCTCTCTGTGTAGCTCATTCAGTACCCCTACTTTTATGTCTTCCACTAAGCTGAGTTCTCTTTCACAAGGCATTCTGCCAAGGTCACTGGATTTTTGCAAGACAACATTACAATCTGTTCCCTTTATGACTCAGTCATGATAAACTCTTCCAGGAAAGTGTAAAGAGAAAAGACAGTACAAGAAGTCTTTCTGATCTTTGCTTCCCACTACAGTGTTCAAAGACATTAGAACAGTAACAGAGACTTAAGAACTAACAGGATTCCTGCACTTGGGCTACATCCACATATGTACAGGACCAAGAATGCAGTATCTTATAATCACTGGAAATTATTTTCGGTAGTTCAGTTACTTTAGTGAGGCACTCATCTCTTGCTTATGGCAATTTAGTACATGTGTGGCTTGTGGTTGGTTTTGGGGTGGTTTTTTTGCCCATCACGTACTGCAGATCATTATTGCTACCTCTGCAAATGAGTCAGAAACTTTTGTTCTATAACACTTTAAATACAGGCTACCACAGAAAGTGAAAGCTTTTGGTAATTTTGTTTGCAATTGTCCATTACTTCAGAAAGGTAGATTGATTTATTACAAAATATGTGTTTGCAATATTTATAAATACTGTTTTGTACCTTTTTTAAAAAAATTATTCCTTTATATACAATGGCCCTGTGACCCATTAGTGAATGACTAAAAAAGAAAAAAGAGCAAACTTTGATAATGTTGGACTAACAAATGCAGAAAGAAGCCTGAAGAATGTCTGATGCATACACTGGTTTCCTACGTGTCTCTCACTCAGAAAATAAATTGTTTAGTTTAATTTTGGGTAGTTTACTTCCAGGTGAAACAGGTACAACCAAATTTTAATTTAAATACCATTTCACCTGCTTTTGCATTTTTATCTTTTTGTTATGCTATGATGTAATGAAGATAATGAGCCTTTAAAATGACCTTAAACAAAATCCAGGCATACCAATGGAACTGCCCTTATCCCCTTTAATGAATCAAATTTCTCTTCCATGAGTAGAGCGGTACAAGGATTTTAACTTTTTTTTTTTTTTTTTTTTTTTTTTTTATCA
>VZRQ01006651.1:72128-173145 GCA_013397975.1 Machaerirhynchus nigripectus
AAAAGACACTCCACTCCCTAAGTGAACTATAGAGTTGGTAAACTGACTGAAATAATCCCAAGTTTGTGTCTTTATGTTGTAACTGGGACGAGGGAGGAGAGACGAGGGAGGAGAATTGTTCTGAAGGCTTGTTTTGACCATTATTAATCTTTTTTTCTTTTAGTTCTGTTAATAAACTTCTTTATATTCTTTAAGTTTGTAGCCTGCTTTGCATTCCTCCTAATTCTTATCTCACAGAAGGTACAAGATGAGAACAAACCCACTACAATATCCCAGGAGATGTCCAAGTTGTAGAGTCTTCAGTGGAACAGTTTTTTATTCTCCTTACATCTGCCATAGGCTGTACAAAGACCTATTTCCTTTTCCTTCCTGTAATACTAAACAATCTTTAGAGTTAAAAGAAAAACAAAACAAAAGCAAAAACCAAACCAAACAAACACAGAGGTAGTACCTGTCAGATGGCTGTTGCATTTACAGTGTTTGATATTTTATCTGAACACAATTTAAGTCAGAACTTTGAACAAGTATTTCTACAGTTAGCATATCCATTACCCATCTTATACCTCTTTTATATCCAGCATTTATCAAATTATTACATATTCTAAAGAGAAAAACCTCAGTGGCTGCAGATATAGAACCTGGCTGAAAACACAGAAGTAATTGTTGAACCTCTAGGAGAAAGAATTACTCTCCAGAGTATTGGCTGAGATGTTTGGTCTCTGATCTCCTGATCCAAAGGACAGGTATTGGTTACCAATTTGATGTGACTCACTGGTAGAGCTATTACCATACAATACCCCATATTTAGGCTGTTAAAGCAGACCAGGAAAGTTTTACAATCAAAGAAAATTTTATGAGTGAAGGGATAAATAATTTTACAAGTGAATTATTTGTTTATGAAAGTGAAATTTTTTCAGAGACAACAGAAAAGCTAGGACAATTAAATAACTCTTCTAGAAAAGTAGAGTTTGGAGTTATACCACTTTACAGAATAATGGAAAGATTGTGATTTATGTTCAATTATTTTGTTGGTGTTATGCATATCTATAGCTGTTTCTCTTAAAAATGTCTTTAAATCCTCAGACAATGCATTACCTTAATTATCTTAATTCTGTCTTTTAATGGGAAGAGTAATTTTTGCAGAAGTGGATCGGATGAAAGTGAAAATTATGTTAGTGTGAAATGACAAGAAAATAACTTCCTACCTCCATATAATCCAGCTGCATAACAATTTTCTTTTTCATTCCTTTTTTTTCTTTTTCCCTCCACCCCTGTTTGAGGATGTTATAGGAACTTTTCTTTGTACTAGTACAGAATCACTGAGTGGTCTGAGTTGGAAGAGACCCAGAAGGATCAAGTCCAGCTCTTAAGTGAATGGCCCATATGGGGATCAAAACCATGGCTTTTGCATTCTTAGTACCATGCTCTAACCACCCGAGCTAATCTCAGGGTCATGTTCTTCAAGCACATATAATTGTAAATTCAATGTAAATTTTTTACTTAAAAAAGATGAAAGGCATAACAGAATCAGATCATCTAAAGCATTGTTACCTCACTCTCACACTGAGGAGAATCTTACTGAAACTCCAATTGGCCGTGTGCAATTCCTGTCTTCTGAATCAGAAACAAAGGTTTTGTGATAATCAGAGACAGTTGAAAACCAAATACATGCTTCTCAGTGTATTCTAAGTCCAAGGCTGTTCCTGTCAAAATAAGATTCATCTACTCATTGGGCAAACTTAAACATTTTCCTAATGTGACTTAGTTTTCTATTTTAACCATTAATTGTTCAGTTGTAACTTTTATATTTACTGAGCTTTTGGGGTTATCTGCCTTTTGGCTTTTGTGTGGTATGTGTTTTATGGACATTTCCCTCCTTCTTGCCCCTGAATAAAAATCTTCATATCTTAAGTCACAGTTTCCACAAACACTGCAATTTCAGAACCATTTTAGATTACGAGTTTGCTTTAGTCAGGAGCTTCTTTTGTACAATTTAAGTAGAGTTTTTACATACTAATCAGTCTTTCATGACTCTTTCAAACCTTCCCCAAACTGATGTTATTCTGACCTTCTGACCATTTTCTTTTTTTCTTTTTTTTCTCCTCTTTCTCTCTCTTTGTATTTTTCTTTCACTTTTTTTTTCCCCTCTATACACATAAATACTTCTGTGTTAACTGCAATTCTCTTAAAAATCAGAACCTTTTGCTGTAAGTTTTTCCGGTGATAAACCGTACAACAAAATACATCTCTTTCCTTTTTTTGTGAATATTGTGTTCTGTGAGGCTCTTGATGGGCATAGGTAACTGTTTGACTTGTCACCATTGCTATCAGTGGAAGATAAATTTATTTATATTTTGCTGCATCAGTAACTTAAAAGTATTGCTTCAGTGTCTTAAGTGTAAAGAATGCGGGTTAATTCTTGTCTGTATTGCCAAAACCATGAGTATTTCCTGAACTGAATAGCTATTTGATTTCAAGATCAAAGTGATCTGAAACAATCTAAGTCGACCTGGAAACATTAATAGAGTCTTGGAGTCCTAACAGTGGCCATCTGACATTGACATTTAGAATCAATTACCTTGCAGAGCTATCTCCTGTAAGAAGAGTGAAATTCTAAAGTTACAAACCAAAAATCCTAGTCTATTTTTGTGATACGCAATAGAATATAAAACAGGAGTAGAAGGATTGCTAATTGGATTAATGGCCAGAAACATTCACTGTTTAATGTGTGGATTATTGTAGAAAGAAAATTTCTATGTCATAGAACTATTAGGTTTTATTCTTTAGATTCTTTTCTTGTGCAAATATGTGTACAAATGCTTGTAAATGTAGCAGAATAAATATTTTATATTCACTAATATGGCAAATATGAATATTTTGAAGCAAATATACACTTTTATGTTTATCAAAGTACTGTATTTTTTCTACTTAAAAATGGTATATAACAAACTCAATGTGTAATTTCTGCTTTAGCTTGTTGTTTCCAGTAGTAATAAACAAATTAAAAGATTGAATGATTAGATACAAATTACTAAATATTTAAAAACATGAGACCTTATGTATACATATGTGTGGCTAACCTAGAAAAAGTATTAGAAGGAGAAAGATTAAAAATAAGCATCATATGAATGGGGAAGTTACATTGTGTATTTGAAGCTTTATATGAAAGCATAACATTTTAGGCTGGACAGAAGAGGAAATAAAATAAGGTAAAGAAAGTATACCTTTGACCACTTCTTCCTTCTCTCTTTGTTCATATTTTCTTTACCTGTGCAGAAAACACTGGCAGTCACCCTAGTCTAAAGTCATCCTTGAATAAAGAACAATAACAAGGTGAACTACAACTTCATATTAGATATGCTATTTTTTATCTTGGAAGAGAAGTTGTAATTTTTTTCAGATTTGTCTTGCAAATGTTAAACTCACAGAACAAAAAAAAAATAAATAGAAGTTAGTCAAGATAAGCTGAAAAAAATTATCATAAAAAACACCTGTATCTTAATCAAGCAGCTTGGGAGTTAAAACCTTCACACTGAAGGTAAAGACCCTAGCTTGAATTCTCTCTTCTTTCTGAGAAGAATTGATTCATCATGCATTTAGCTTCTATATTCTACTAGACAGAAATCCTTACTCCCGCACAAACATGGGTTCTCTTTGTGTTTGGATGTTAGTGAGCTGAGGCAGCCAAAAATCAGCATAGGTAACTACACTTAAGAGAAGCCCAGTGTTTTAGTGTAAAATTGTATCCAAAACCATACAGCATTAAGAATTTAATCAGTGTAACTACTCAAATGCTAACTTTTGTGCTTCCATATATCTGCAGTCCTTATTAAATGCATGTAGAATAACACTACCATTACTGGTGTTCTGGCACCGTCTAAGCAACGTACAGGAAAATTCAGTAGGGAGAGCCAATGCAGACTTCCACCTTGTAAAGCAAAGCAGAGAGTCAAAATTTTTCAGAACCTTATGACACTGGAATGACACTTTTCAGCATGTAGCAAGTAAAACCTAAATCCTTTACTGGAATTTAAACAGACTAATTTCTATACATTTTCAATTATTTAAACCTCCAGATCTCTTTTTAAAGGTATTTTCCTCAAACCAGCAACATTGGGATTTAGAGTCTAAGGAGCTGTAAGTGAGAAGAATTTTATATACATATATATAATAATCTTTAAAATAAAATTGGGGGAAAAAGCTTTTTAAAAATTATATTGTTAATCATTATATTTTTCTACAGAATTTGTTAAACTCTTTTCACCATATATGTGTATTGTATGTGCAAAACTGCTTTATGCAATGGATTGTGTAAGGCACCCTCTGCCCTCTGTGCATCTTTTACATTCCCAAGGTGCTGTAGCACTACTGCTTTGGACTTGACACTAAGGTAGTTCACTTAATTCTTTTTATTCACTAGCTTTTCTAACAGTCTGTTTTGCTGAAGGATTTAGCAACAAATTCCAAACAATTAAAGATCAATTACGATGTCCTTTCAGGGGAAACTTCACATGTAGGTTTCTAACTTGAACACATGTAATCAATTCTGTGATCCTTTGACTTTTCCTTCCAAACACCTTCCATTTATCAGTGGAAGAATGTCTAATGGATGATAGAAAAGTTGCCTGGAGTTTAGAAAAGATGCAGTTAGCAGTAGCACCACATCTACATAATGATGACCTATATCTAAATTCTAGTATTTGTGCTAAAAAAATGCAATTGTAGCTGCCTAAAGCAATTAATTGCCTTTTACAAAAAACCCAAAAAAGCTATTTTAATTAGAAAATAAAATTAAATTGTAGAAGGTCTTTATGAGCCTCTCTATTTTAACGGGTGCCTCTTCACAAGAGTCATAGCTCAGAAACAAGTCCATTTACCCATTATCTTCACCTACACCCTGTTGTGCTATGCAGTCTGCTTCCAGAGCTCTAAAGCTGAGTTCCTTTTAGATAAAAATAACATGGAAGAATGATTCCAGGGGATTATATCTAATGGACACCAACTGCTGACAACCACTAATTTCATAGGACCAAACCAGAGATGTTTAAACTAAGTCTCTAACATGGATAATGTAGATACCGGTTCCCCGAGTATCTGTTGTTTTGCCATTAAATTTGGATTCTGTTTGCTTGTTGATGCAGACCTGGTCGTACAAAAGCATATTCTATACATTTCAGTAGTTGTTCTTGTCTTTCAAATTAATTTTTAACTATAGTTAATGATAGTTTTTCCTCTTTATTTGTCATATTCAGTAATGCTGCCTTATTTGGAGTTTGCTGTTGTTCATGACATTATTAAACACTTAATGTTGATTGTCTTAAAACATCTTTTATGTGTGTGGGTATTGTGCATAAAAATGGTATCATAAGAATAACAATTATACCTAATAACTTGATCATTATTTCATTTCTAATTAAGGTTTTCTATTTTTCCCCTAAACTGATAAAATTAAAGAGAAAAATAATATACTTAAGATATTCTGTGACAGTGTTCAGTAATAATTAATGAGAAATAGTTTCTATATGATGGGATATCTTGACAAAATATACCTGCATTTCAGTTTAGAACAGGAAGTACAAAGGTTGGAGCTCCCTCTGGCATGAATATTCTGAAAGAAAATATTAGCTGGGGGAAAAAAAGCAAATAATCAAATGTTCTGTTCAAACACTAGCTTATCCATTTTGATATAGGATTTCACTGTAAGTATGATCCTAACATTATAACATGAATATCAATTAAACTATATATCTGCACAGTTTCTATAACAGAAGTGTATTGAAATGCCATTGCCATCCTACTGACATGTAATAATAAAAAATAAGCTAAAAATTAGATATTTATTACATATTGTAGTCGTTACTTTTCCATAGGCAATGAAACTACTTTTGGGGTAGGTGTTAGACATGTGAATGATGAGGTATCCCTTATTGTTCAGGATCCCAAGTACAGCACAAGAGAAAAAAAGTACTTTGACAAACACTGGAGTGAGACCAGGAAACAACAAGACTGGTCAGTCTGAAGTGAAGCAGTGTCACAGATTCACGGAGCTCTTTAATATCAGTGGGGAAGAGCCCTTGGAACAAGAAGAAGAGCAGTGACTCTGGTTGGGCACTGCCAAGCATCACCCTATGGCAGCCCCAGCCTTGCCTGGACCAGATCCAGCAACTCCCCATGGGCATGAGAGCAGCCTGCACCCAGCCAGGCTCCATGGCACAGCGGTGGGGGGAAGTCTCCTCCAGATTCACAGGGGATGATGTGGGGCCACATGTTCATGCTGGTGCCTTAATGAGGTGCTAGTTACAGAGATATATTTTGAAATACCTATGTGTAATTTTCCTACTGTCTGGGATTGCATTTTATTGGTAGTATTGCTGATGTGGAACCTGAATGTATAGCTATCTGATTGCCAAATAATTTTGTGTCATTTACTACTGCTCCGGTCCTGATCTGAGCTATGTGAGTTGAACAATATTTCTCTATGACAACAATGAGGTAGCTTTGTGGGTAGTTATAAGAGCCTAGAGTGGGAGAAACTGCAGAGGAGTTTGTTTATAAATTTAACCAGTCAGTGATAAATGTTGATATCATAACCATACAGATGTAGAAGTTGCCCTTTCATCATTTTGTGACAGATTATGGGTAAGAAGAGCAACATGAAAGTAAACAAAAATAACTCATACCCTATTTGATAAGGAAATGAAAGCCAGTTGAGAGATATAGAAAAGTTAAAGATTTCAAGCTTATGAAAGCTACTCTTTCTAATATAGCAGCTGAATGGAAAGCTGAAACCATTATAATGAACACTTATCACTTTGCCTTCATCTTTTCATTCATTAAAAGCTGTGTTTATCTGACAAGAAAGGATTTAGGTGAAAAATGTCTAACTGGATCTATTATTGTGAGAAGAATTGACTTGCTACTGGTTTTACAGTCTCCATGTAAATGCTGGTGTTTGTTTTTTCCTTTCTGAGTTTGCCAGCAAAACATACAAATTCAACATTTTCCTTAAGTTTTAACACTGTACTGCTGAATACTTGAATATACATTAATTAGTCCTAAAATCTGGATATCTGTCAGTGGTCCCTGAAATTTATGCTGAGATCATTCCCAAAGGTTTGTAAATTCTAACAGTGTAACAGTTCCAGTTTTCTAGTTTAGGTTTCAGTTTGATATTGAAATGGATTCTCTTATCCTCCATAGCTGTCCTTTTTGTAGTCCACTCCAAGGAATATTAAAATTCAGGTTCCAGTAAAGCTATTTTGCTTTAAGTCACAGAATTGTATCCCTAAATCTAGATTTACTTGAATTTCCCAAAGATTACTTTCAGTTTAATCAATACCCTGCCGTTATCTCTAATTTCTGCCTAGCAATCACAATATTAATAAGCAGCTGAGGCAAATGATCCCATATGATTCCTCTCTTTGCTTCAGACAGACCCAAATGTTTAGGGCCCCATTTTATGAGGGATAAATTTTCCTTTGGATCAATTTATCTGTTCATTTATAAAGTGATAAAATGTTTTAAACCTCTTTTCAAGTTTAGACTATAGCGACGATCTTGATTTTTATGAGTCATCATCTGGATATGAAATTTGTAAATAATACTTCAATTCTCTCATAGAAAAGTGAAACTGGAAGTTTTCTTGTCTTGTGGGACTTTGGTGACTTTCTAAGTTGATGACTAGCTTACTACTTCATTTCAGATCTGTGCCACACACAACACAGAACCATACTCAGTAGGACTGGGAAGAGATCTTCCACAGTCTCAAAACCAAAAAAAAAAAAAAAAAAAAAAAAAAAAAAAAAAGCAAACAAACAAAAAAAATCCCTTTGCAATATCACAGATTTAGTCAAAATTTCCTATTGTTATTATTTTAGAAAAGAATTCCCAGGTAATCCTTCTATTTAGGTATGTCATGTCCTACTTGTCATGTACATTATTAAAAAACTGTGGTTTATTTCCTGATGATTATCAGACAGATAATGTTCCTTTCCTGATTTCCTTAATAACAAGAGTTCGTCCACAAGGAGCAGGTGCTGTGAGGATGCATCCTGCAATCTTTCTATTATTCTGGGGTAATATATTTGGAATGAGACGCTATCAGTGCTCTAGCACTACAAGTTTAAGGCTTGGTTTGAGTGAGGAATAGTTCATGTCCTAACTGTATTATTTTGAAATGGATGCAAAAAACAATATAAAGCCCTGTTTCAGGGTGATTCTGAAAAAGAATGTTGTAAAATCTGCTTTACGTGTAAAAATCTTAGTTCTTTCTTTGTCACAACTCAACAGTATTATATTTCATGGGACCTCTAGGGAGGAAGTGTATTTTTCTGTCCTGCTTCTTGTTAAAACTCTCTGATCAATTACCCTAACAAACTTTAGCTGAAAACGCAAGGTAAATATTTACATATGAAATCTGGAGAAACAGTGAAAAAGGTCATTTTCTTAAATATATGTAAGCCCTCTTCCACGGAACTTCATTTAAAACAGTGCTAATCACAGTATCTTTACTTGTGAAATCGAGAACAAGGATTTTTAAATTAAATTGCACCTCATTTTATCTTCTTTGGTTAATTCCTTTGTCTTTGGAATACCTTTTCCGAAGTTCTTAAATATAATTATGGTACTTTCTAACTAGTCAATACAAATCTGTACATTCACATATACTTTCTTGCAAGTGAAAAAGCATTTCTTCTTTCATATCTGTGCTATGCTGCTTAGGTGTTCTGATTATATGTTGAAACAGTTAACTACTCCAACACAGGCACTGAAATAAATACCTCTGTAACAACGAACAAGAAAATGAGATAAATATTATTTGGAGAGACTGTGAGAAAAGACTTATTTCAGAAGTTATTTTTTCATTGTCTTATTTTCTGTTTAGTCTTACAAGACTTCATATCTCTTTGTTCATCTGAATATATACAAGAATTGCCCTGACTTAAAGAAAGTACAGATTACTGAAGCCTACATATTGCTCAGGTTTTTGATGTACAATTTAATTGCTTATTTTCTGGTACTTCCTTGAAAAGTTTTAGCTGTCTAAAGGAAGGCTGTCTGTTTCTTTCCATTTGAGTAATTGGGTATTTTAGTTTCCCGAGGCAACTAATAGATGGATATGGATTTAGTTCTATAATTTATTCTTTATTGCACTGCCATTATACAGGATATAAAATGTAGTTGAAAAATTTTCTATGGAAAATTGCCCATGAGACCATATATTTCCATGGTGGGTGGTAATTTTGTTGGTATATTTTATGTTGTAAAACAGGATTATTGGTAACCAGCATTTCATTTTTAAGTTTATTTTATGTTATACATTCCTAAATTAAAAAAACCTGTACAATAAAGAAATATTTGAACCATCAAGAGTGAATTCAATGCCAAAGCTCCTATTAAAATCTCAGATATTTCTAAAAATCAGGCATTCTGATGTCTAGACAATGAAACACTTTAATTTAAAATTTGCATTTTATAATGTGAGCTGTTTGACTATGTCTCTTACTCAACTTGATAGTGTATGAATAATTAATAAATTGATCTCTGAAAGTCACAAAAATGATGTAGATGTAGTTGACTATTTCCTTAGTAGGTACTGATAAAACCTTTAGGTCTAACGTACTGATTGGATTACTCAATAGAAAGACGAGACAAAAATTTATAATTTTATGTCTAAAATATCCACCTGCTTCAGTTTATCACATATTTAAATGCTTTTTGACCTGCAGTCTCTTTTACACTATGTAAATCTCACATAATTTTTGTAATGATACTATGGTTGAAGTGGCTAAAACTGGCCTCAGAACAATAATTATATGACTTAGAAAAAGTACATACATACCTTTTATCATACATATCATATATTCCACATGATGCATATGCATTTTATTTTCCTGCCATTATTGCCAATGTAAAAACTAGCCCTATAGCATTATCACTGTAATGGGCTATATTTTTCAAGTAAGTTTCATAGATTTTCAAAAACGTGACATACTATTGCCACTGCAAAGTATTTATCAATTCTTTTAGACTTTGGGTTTTTTTGATCAGTTTGGTTCTTCTTTCCATTCCAGGTCTTCCTGCTCTTGTCCTTGAAGAACTCCAAAGTCTCCCATTGAAGACATCTGCAGTCTGCTGCTATACTTCTCGACTGTCAACATCAAATTTTCTGATATATTGGTCTCTTCAAACCTCTCAATGTTGTAAATATAATCTGCTCCACAACCTCAGGTTTGCATACACAGTGTCTCAGAAACTTCTAGCTAATGATGTTGCACTTTTGCAGTACTGTCAGTACTTCCAGGTTCTCTGAGGTGGCTGCTATTCATTACAGTTACCACCCAAATTGCCCTTTTCCCTTTTTCTTTGCTTCTTAAGTAACTTGCATAGTTGTCTTCCCCAGTTCTAGTCACCAGCTATAGTTAAGGTCAAGCAGAAGGTGATGTTTCATCAATATTAATATTTTATATTTCTTGATGACTTATATGTAAAAAATTCAGTCTAAATTTCAGTCAAGTTATATTATTGAGACCTATACTAGCAATAGGCTCCCTTACTGCAATTTTCAAGTTAATGCTTAGACATATTGCACCTGTTTATTTCTGTCCAGATTACTGCCCTCTCTACCCTCTTCATGAAAACTGAAATATGTGTTTGTTCTGTTCAAGCCCATGTATGCAGTTATCCTATTTTTGCTGTAACGGGAAGAGATATGAAAGCCGTGATTGATTTTTCTTAGGTCACACAGGATAAACAATTTCCCCAAGAAGTTTGTCAGCTGCTAGGACATCGTTTTCATTGTTTTCTTTTTTTTCAAGGGGCTATATTTAATCTAACTATACATATATGAATGTCAGAGTAGCCGCTGCTGGCAAAGATCAGTCTGCTTCATTTTAAGCATCAAATTGATATTTTTTTTCTTAATAGGGACAAATACTAGGATTACAGAGGAAATCCAATAAAAGGGCAGTAACTGCATGTTTCTACTGCATTTGTCCACAATCACAGTTGAAAATATAGGGACAGTGCGAGAGATAATTTTATTGCCTTGGGAAATATTAGAAAATTTTTATTACATGATTTTAAAAATAGTTTTATTTGATGATTTTTTTTAAATTGAAAAACCATTCAGCTATGAGAACAATATGTATTTTAATACTGGATTTTAAAATGGTGGAAAGTTTATGTTTCCTGACTTCAGGAAAAAAGGATTTCAAAAAATCCCCAAACCACAGAGCTACATGAAAATAGATAAAGGTGTATTGAAAAGCATTAACTCAAATCAATATTCTGGAACATACAAAAATGAAGTAAAACACAAGAAATAGTGAGGTTGGGAAGGAATAATAAGACTTTCTGAAGGAACAGTGCATGAGTGGGGAAAAGCTATAACTGGGAATTGGTTCAGTTATGTGGCAAAGTTGGTTCTTTCCATTCCAAAATCCAGAGTTTAACTGCATTCTAAATTACCAAAGTCATTAGGTTACACAGAGGGAGTGGAGTCTTCTAGTACTTGCCAAGGAAAATCAATAACCTGTGTCAGGTATGAAGCTGCATTTAGTTGCACTAAGCAACTGCCATTTTCTGATCATTTGCTTAAGTAAATATTTTTTAATGGCACATTGCAATTGCCCTAAACTTTCCACTTTGAGAAATTATTCTGTTCTTTTGGAGTTGCTTAAAAATATCAGTCATTAATGTTGGTGGCATATTAGCCACTCAGAAAAGCTCATATCTAAATACTTGAGCATAAAACAAATGAATTAATTTGATTTTCTAATATCAGCTCTGGCTGTTTTAAGATGTCAGAGCAGTGGAGTGAACCATAGCCATCTTATCACTGACATCCAAAATTACTGCCTGAAGTTAACATGGTTAAGTTCAGATAACCATGTCAAGTGGAAAGCACTTAGGAGGAAACTGATATCCCAGCTGAGTACTCTTAACTGCTGCTACTGAGTCAGTGATGCAAGTTCCAGATGTAGCTTAGTCAAAGCAAGGTCAAGAGGTATTTCATGGGCTGAACTGTGCGCTATATACTTACTTTACAACCCCAAAACTATATTCTTATGTTCCAGATGACATACAGTGTTGTTAAAGGCTGTAAACAAATTGCTATAGATAAGAGCCAAGTAGCATTGAGCAATAAAAGTACAAATTAGGTGGATTTAGATGCTTAGTCCAACAGAGAAATCAAGAAAAACCTCCCAAAAATGGTAAGCAGCATCAGGATGCCTAAGTATTTACATGAAAACTCATTTAAACACTGGAAATTTTGCTACTGTTCATGCCCTGAAGTCTCACGGTCTGGGCTGACTATAGTATCAGATGCTGAGTCTGAGTTAATCAGTCTCAGAGCAGCAGGATCCATGAACTTGAGGTACTACAGTTGTATGGCTTCCTGGCCATATTTGTTTCAGATCTAGCTGACTCTTGTCTTACTGTGACTATCTGCTATGTCAGAACAGTATAACAAATAGTCAGGTTGAGACACAGAGGAATATCACCGAGCATCCGTCTCTCTCATTTTAGCTAAGCTATGTACTGGTGTATTGCATGACTTTTTAGTTCTATTTTCCCTTCTATTTTCTGTTTTAGACTTCAGGCAATGTGTGCTCCATAGCCATCCGAAGGTTCCAGTAACAGCTGGCATTTTCTTCAGGAGTCACCAAGCAGAGACAGGTTTATTTGGAGGAGAGAATGTCAGAAGTATAGTAGCAATCTCTGCAGCCACAGCAGCCCTGATAGGAACAGGGGCCAAAATAGCCCCCAGTGAGGGCATCAGACAGGAGGTGTCACCTTGGGAAATGGATCTCAATGTCACAGTGCTGTATAGGACTCCTGTCCTTCCTGACACAGACAGGAAGTCAGTGGTCATACACGCACAGCACAGCCAGCCCTACTCAGTCCCTGAGGGATCAGAGATTCTCTAGTGTAATGCTACATGTGTGAGAAATGCCAGCAGTCTGTCAGGAAGATGGGGACCTGTCAGTTTCTCCATAAATCCTTCCTTGCTGTAAAGCCTTTTGACACATTTTTGTCCTCTGCAGTAGGTCTGTGCTGACAGCTCCCTTTCTAAGCGTTATTACCCATTTTTAAGGAATGCTATCCATGGATTTCCAGATTTTTCATAGACACTTATTTCCCAATCACTTGCTTAAAGTCTGAGCTGCTGACCTTTTAATATTTTCTTCATCTTTGTTCGCTTCACTGCTATACAGTCCTAGAACCAGCACACACACACAGCTGTGATCAGGGAAGGGCAAGACACTGTTTTATACTTGGAAATCTGTTCCTGCAGTTGCTGTAGTTGCAGCTCCAGTTTTGTTAAAAATCTAAAGCTTTAGAAAGGCACATCATAACCAAGAAAGCCAGCATGAATCCAAACTTAATAACATTTCTAAACCCATACCCCCTGTGATCCACCTTTCTCAACTCGCTCATGGAAACAGTCTAATTAACTCCACTGTGCCTTAGATAGCTGAACATAAGACAAGACTGAGAAAATGATGATGTACACTTTCTCCTTTCACCTTATGTCTTTTGATAGTGGAATACTTTGCTGATACATAGTTCCTTTCATACAAATATTTTGCTTATCCAAAAACTGCAATATATCTTCAAGAAGAACAGCATACCAAACAGAGAAAAAAGATTCCCTCATCTCCATCCTTCATGACAAGTCTGCGGGAAAGGAAGGGGACATTTTGTTTTCCTCTGGCATACGTCTAATGACACATATTATGTTATATATCAAAACTACTAAAGTTATTTGCAATCTCTTGGATCCTATTATGCTGTATCATACTCACTGGTCTGATTAAACACCAAATGTAGATCATTGCTCTCTCGAGATTCCTGAGGAGGCAAAATGGAGAGGGAGGTGCTGAACTCTTCTCCCTGGTATCCAGTGACAGAATGTGTAGGAATGCTTTCAAGCTGCATCAAAGGAGATTCAGAATGGACATCAGGAAGCATTTTTTTTAGCAAGAGGTTGGTCAAACACTAGTCAAACACTCTAGGCTTCCTAGAGGGGTGGTTGATGATCCAAGCTTGTTAATATTTAGAAGGCATTGCAACAACACTCTTAATAATATGCTTCAACTTTTGGTCACACCTGCTGCGGTCAGGCAGTTGAACTAGGTGATTGGTTTTGGTCCCATGTAACTGAACTATTCTATACCATTCTATTCCATTCCATTCCATTCCATTCCGCTCCATTCCATTCCACTCCATTCCATTCTATTCCATTTTATTCCTTTCTATTCAAAACTCACAAAGATGTAATTTATAGTTTTTATCAGTAGTTTTTGAACTTTCCGTAAAATGTTTATTTTCCCTAAATGTCATTACAATCCTAAGTGAATTAAGACAACTGGAACTTTGGACCACCATATTTTGTCCTACATTCTTCTTGTACCGTCAGAGTAAAAGCATTGTAAACTTCAATATTAAGAAAATTATTCAATATTTTGTTTACATTTTCATGAATGGTGCTTGTTATACTTCAAGGAAGCAATTAATCCAAAGATTGTGAATATAAGAATGAGTCATAAAATTTCTGAACAAAATAACTCTTTATTTCTGTCTTACTGTACTCACAAATAAGATAATACCTGTCAGGTAGACACTGGAATTGTTTTGACATTGAAGTGTATTGCTTAAATTTAAAATGTACACTCTTCAAATCATTTATGAGTTGGGAGACAAAGAAATTCTGAATTAGTTATTGTCTTCTTGTGATTTTTTGAACAGAGGAGAGTAATTTAATTGCGAGCTACAGAATTATTAGGTAGGTATGTGGCACTTGTAAATTTATGCAGTTCAAGGAACTGTGATCATACTCTCCACCCAAACAGATCTCCAGTTCATTTTAAGAAATATACGCAACAAAGGTATTAGTTTTTAGTAGAGCTGAGCAAGAGATGTGTTCTCTTTCTGTGAACAGATTTTAAATGCTTTTCTGTTGTCCACTGTGAGGAAAAAAAGATTTCAGAAGTCTTCTGTGAAAAACTCTTCCAAGAAAATATTGTTAGAATAGTTCAACATATAGGACACTTGTAGATTTATGGAAGAGGAAGGGCTCCATTCTGTATTGCCGCGGTGTGACCCCTGCCCCTGAGGGCGCCTCGTTGAAGGGGCTCCGCGGCTGATCCCCGCTGGGCTNGCTTTTCTGTTGTCCACTGTGAGGAAAACAAGATTTCAGAAGTCTTCTGTGAAAAACTCTTCCAAGAAAATATTCTTAGAATAGTTCAACATATAGGACACTTGTAGATTTATGGAAGAGGAAGGGCTCCATTCTGTATTATATTGATTCTTTGACTATCTATTACAATTGAACTGATTTAATATAAGAGCTTTGGAAAATGGACCTAGATGAGGGAAATATTTGAAAACTTACATGGCATTTGTAAACCTGTAACCCAGTCCATATTCTACAATTTTTTTTCTTTATGCCAAATAAGAGTCTAGATACATGGTAACCACAAAATCAGTCAGGTTTTGGTCAGATTTCTTTCCTGGTCCTAGGAAACACCTAAAATTTTTTTTATATTCATTAGAATTTTCCAATTTAAAAGACCACAATAGTTTTCAATAGGCCCTTGTTTCCACAGAAGATCTATATATGAACTCATTTCTATAATATAGATGTTTAAGATTTTCAAATCTGATGTTGGTACTTTGTGTGAATTCTTTTACTGAAGCAATTAATGCAGGCAGAAAAGCTATCTTGCATTTTCAATGTGATTTTTTTTGTTCTTTATGAGGAAACCCTATTCAATTAACTTTAAACAAAGTAAAATGCACCCTAGGATTTTCTGATTTTTAATAACCCTAATGTTCAAAATCAGGGATAACTACGCAAGTTTTCTAAATATTTCAAATGCTTTATATTATTCTTAAACTTCACATAACCTTTAGCAATCAATAGAGTTGCAATTCTGTAACTGGAAAACACAATGTCTGTTTGGGTCTTTGCTCTTTGAGCAAGATAGCCTGGGGCAAACTCTGAATTTATCTAGATTAGCATAAAGAAATTATGGACACAAGAACCACTTAGCAGTTTCTTCTTAAGTCTTGCTCCCAGAAAGTTATTTTCTGCTCTTTTTGATCCCCTCCCCTTCACACACAGTAGTACAGAACTTAAAAAGGTTTAACTCAAAGTTTATTAATAAACCAAAGGATAGAAACTCCATAAGATATTTTAAGACCAGGACAGACCATTATTACAGGTGAAAGACTTCGGTACTTGTCTTTAACTTTTAAAGAATTATGAAAGGCATTATTTTCTCACAAAGATGTATGAATACACTCATGGTCCCCACAAATTCCCAGAGAGATGAAATTCAAAAAAGCTTTCCTAAAACGAAGAGGTAGAGAATGAGTTCTGAAATTTCTCAGGTTATTTCTTGTCCTTACACTGACAGCTGTTACTGAATTGGAATTGTTGCAGATTTCAAACTGAGTATGATCTTTCAGATAGAAGAAATATTGTAATTGAACACCACAGCCTTTTAATTCTCCTTTCTCCTACTGAGAGATACTTTTGCAGTCCAAATGAGGGTATTTCTATTCTGGATGATCTCAGACTTTAGAGATGTTAGTGTGCATATATTTTTCTCTCCATATAGAGCTACACTTTAGCTCTGAATTCCTTGAAATGTAAACAACGGGATTTAACATTACGATTCTTAGAAATGTACTGCCTAGAAATGAAAGATCCACCTCCCAAAATGAAGAACATAATGTTGGCTTACATACCCAGGTGTTCCTGTAGCCATAGTACTAGATTTGCTCCCATATAGGGAAATGAAAGCAGCATTGTCCTGAGTGGGAGGGGCATCAGAGTCAGACAAAGGACAGCTGAAATTGCACTGTGGCCTCAGAGGACTATCTCACTGGGTGCTACTGTGAAATGAGTATTTTAGATTCTGATCCTAGAATCCACAAGTTAGGGTCCTAAATTTAGAAGAATTTAATAAATTCACACAGACAAAAATAAAATCATTACAAACTCACTCTTTAAGCTCAGATACTTCAGACAATTTAATATCTAAGTTTTATATGAACAATGAGTTGCCTTTAGGGTCTGGTGTTCTTTTAGTGTGTGATTACTAATTGACACCTCGGTTCAGTAATTACTAATGCAGAATTTGGTTATCTAGAGTTTGGACACATCAATCTTTCATTCCTGATTTGTAACCATCTGATTTCTTCAATGGAGTGGAGAGCAGGAACTCCTTGCTTGTTCCATAATTTAGTAGTTTGGGAGAATTTCTGGGATTTCAGAAACTATTTAGGTTTGTGAAACAAACTCTTACACTGAAGTGGCTTACAGTTTGCTTCAACAACTACATTGGCAAGTGCTCTCAAGAATGGGATGAAAAATGCCCTTGAGAGATAGGTGCTAGGAAGTTATTTCACAGTGACAGCAAGGATTATAGTCAGAAAGATTTTGCCTGAAATCTTAGTTGCCAATTTATCCAAGGCAGCTTAGCAGGGCTGATGGTATGTGGGAGGTGAGCAGCACTATTACAAAGAATGCTTGAACTTTCTTTTCTAAATTCCTAAACATTTAGCTAAGAACAAATACAAGAAAAAGAATGTGAAAAGAAACCCAAATCCAAAACAACAGCAAAAAAACCCAACCCAATTCAAACAGAACAAAACAACAAAACCAAACTCAATGGACTCCTGACTGTAGATTATCATATCATGAATAAGCAGCACAAAATGTCAAAAAATATGCCATAGACATTGTGTAAGAAACCTGCAGCAAAGATCTCTTAGCATATTCAGAGATAATGAACAGGTTACTTACATGTTCATTCTCATTAAGATAATCCTTTAAATCAATAAAGTTAATTCCATTTCTGAAACTTGAAAATTCGGAAAGTAATAATGAAACTCTGATTCAGAAAATAGATAAAGAAATAGGTAGGTGGCTTGCATAAAAAATTCTACTTTCACATCTGTATTGGAATATGTTTGTTTATTTATTTAAATACAGGAGTGAGTATGAGCTCGCAATTTCCATAATGGTCTTACCCTTGCTTAGTGAGAAATTAATGAGGGGCATCCAGCAATCAAGGTCCCAAAAATGTAGCTAAAAATAATTCTGATGACTTTAATTCTGAATGTGGACAGCTATTCATATTTAAGTCAAAACTGCCACTCTCCATGGTGGAAGAGTTTTTGATGAAAGTTCTAAAATAAATTTCTTTAGCTTTTTCATTTTTTCCTGTATAACTTGCCGAACTCAGACTTTAAATGTGAAAGATATCACTTATAGATATAGATAGCATATTTTAAATAAAATTAAAGATGTAGCAGTGCTGCTATTCCACACAATTTTCTCCCAGGAAGAAAAATGACAAACCTCCTACACACAGGAGCAGATAATATTTTTTTCTTCAAATAATTATGCATCCTTTCAAATCTAGCCCATTTTACATGTGTGTTTTTTCAGTATTCTTGCAAGTATTATTTTATAATAAGCCCAACATTCATTACATGAAGGCCATTTTGCTCCTAATAAAGGTATGAATTTCAAAGCGGCAAGGTCCTGACTCCTCTCTACTCCTCATCAATTCTCCAGCTCAGGCTCCTCTCTGGAATTCAGTGACAGTACAGTCACAAAGGTAATGATGTAGTCTCTTGAGGAAAGGATTTTCTCAGGACTCTGAGGTATACTCCAGTTAGTTTCCCCAAAATGCATTGCTTGAAGAGAATGATTCTTTGACTCTTCATTGCCCTGAGGCATTTACCAGGATAATGAGACCAGTCATTCATTTCCTAAGGCAAACTAGAGTCTGTGGAGTGCCAGTGAACCATAGATCATTTGATGTCATCCCAGGGAGAGCTGACTGGTTACAGGACTGCAGCTTTCCTCCTTGTTTCCAGCTGCTATATTGCACTAAAGACAGATAAAAATACATTAGATACTTCTCTAACATTATTTTTCCTTGTAAGCAATTGCTGCCGTTGCCACAGGGATCTTAAGGGTTCTGAAGTGAGAAAAACAGTCCAATATGTTTCTAAAAAGTTGTAGAGGTTACTGAGATGATGTCTCCATTACCAAGGGTTCTAATAACAATACAAAAAAGCAGCTTGGAAGTTTAGGCACAAAAACATAGCTAAAAATATAAGAATAGCAAGAGCTTTCCATGTCTGTAATCTATTAATAAGGGAAACTGATTTAAGAGATGAGAGGTGTCATATTCCTGGTATTACCTGTCATGCACTGGGATGTAGAATTGGAAATCCCTTGAGAAAGTTTTCTCTCCAGTTTTGAAATAGTGTCAAAACAACCAGGCCATGAATTGATCATTGTTTGGAGATTTTTTGAATACATTTGATTCAATTTCTGAGAAGATTTCTCCAGCATGTTTGTGAAGGTGGCTTGGCTGTGGTGACTTCTGGATTGAGATCATGCTTTCACTGCTGTCCACGTTGGAGAGAGCACAAAGTATGGCACTTGCTTCAGCATGCTCATAATACTTGCAGCTTTAATTAAGATAATGATAATGATTATAATTAAATCTAATGCTTCAGCTAGCTGCTAGGAATGGACCAGTCTGTTTTCCATGGTGAACAGTTGGAGAGATTTTTTTTTCTTCATGTCTCCCAGAGCATCAATGATTTACTGTATTTGAAGACAGACAAGACCTGCTGGGAAATATTCAAGTTTTTAATTTTTCTTGATGTTCAGGTGGTGAAGTTTTTTTAGCGATTTGCAGGAAAAAGATTACTTAGACTGGAAAATGGAAGCAGAGTGGGTCCAAATAAGTTTGGAAAGGCTCTTGATATTTTTGGCTTACTTGGCAAGAATTTTTAAGTGTTTTTTAAACTTTTCCTGGAGGGAATTAAAAAAAAAAAAAGGTGTGAAAGAGTTTAACTTAAATGGTATAGTTGTAGTTAATAACACAAGAGTTTCTTTTGTCTTTGCTCTCATTTTCATTCCTATTCAGCGCATTTGGATATAAGCAATAATCCATATGTGTTCATATACATACCTGTGTGTCTTCACACGAGTCTTTTGACTCAGCAAATCCTAAAGAACCAATTGTTTATTACTCTAACCTAATACTCTGTTTTGGTTTTGGCTGGGATAGAGGTATTTTTCTTCACAGTAGCTAAGATGGGACTATTTTATGGATTTGGTCATTGTTGATAACAGAGGGATGTTCCAGTTATTTCTGAGCAGCCCTTACACAGTGTCAAGGCCTTTTCTACTCTTCACCCCACTCCACTGATGCCTTTTTCACAGTATCACCACCTGTATGGGGGCTGGGGTGCACAAGGAGTTGGGAGGTGACAGAGATGGGACAGCTAACTCCAACTGCCCCAAGGGATATTCCATACCATACAGCATCATGCTCAGAATACAGGTGGAAGTAAAAAGAGTAATGCAGGGAGTGTTTTAAGTGATGGCGTTTGTCTTTCCAAGCCCCTATTATCTGTGATAGAGCCCTGCTTTCATGGGGATGGCTGAACACCTGCATGCCCATGGGAAACAGGGAATTATTTCCTTGTTTGGCTTTGCTCGTGTGCACCACTTTTGCTTTATTTTTTTAACTGTCTTTATCTGAACATGAGAGTTCTCTCACTTTTATCCTTCCTATTCTCTCCCCCAACCCACTGCCATGTAGTGAGCAAACAGCTATGTGGGGCTTAGCTGTCAGCTGGGGTCAAACCATGACAACTCTATTAACTTTACATGTACAAACAGGAACAGATTGAGCAAGATTTTGATCTTAGTGTAGTAAGGTGCAATCATGATAAAAGCTGAAAGCTTTAAATACAATTTATTAATATACAAATATGAAAACACTTGAGAATTTCAAAACCTTCTAAACACTACCATGAAAATAAGGTTGTTAAGATATCAAATCTGATCAAAATTAAATGATCCTCTATGGAAAGGAGAATGAAAACAAACTAAAAAATCAAAATTACACAGAAAATACATTTTTTTTCTTAATAGTCTTTTGTGAGGGTTGCTTATTGGAAAATGTATGGGTTATTTAGTTTCTTCTAATTCTGTTTTCGATGAAAGCCAAAATGTTATTTATAGATTTTTTTTTAATGTCTATTTCCTCTTTTATAAATTTAATTTTACTGGTAGTGCTATAAATAATTTTCAACTAGCTATAGGTGAAAGGGCTTTTACATGACTGCAAAACTTTTTCTTGCACGGTCCCAAATATTCAGGTTTTGTTAGCAGGTTTTTGAATGCCTTCATCCCATAAGATACTAATTATTGTACTTAATAGATGTGCTCATCGGCTCTTAGGCAAAGGTGACATGCTACACACATATGCTTAAACTCTGGAACCTATTTAATGCTAAATTACTTGTTTACTTTAAATAAAATTTGCACAAATTTAAATGAGTAGTTTTTACGTAGTGAAAATACGTTTCTCTAATAATGAAACATGAAAACCCACATTTAGCTTTGTTAGTTTTTCATATTAATATTTTTAAGTGTGCCTTTTTTTTCCCCATTCATTTGTAAGAATTTACAATACAGTAAATATTCAGTAACAGTTATGGGTTAAGTTCTAGGGTTGTGTAAACCTTCCAGGATCATTCTCACCAGTAAATGAAATAGTCATATACTTTTGTTTTGTTCACAGACACCTCTCAGGCAGGGATTCTCTATGACATGTTCTTCGACAGAAGGAATTTATTTTAAATACTCTACAGACTAATTTAATCGGAAACCAAAGAAACTAGCAAGTTACAGATTCTATAGTTAGGAAATTGGATAACAGGCCACACTTTAGAGGGTGGTGTTTAATGTTTTTTACTCAGACTGGCAGTCTGTTAAAAAGGGTCTACCTCGAGAATTGAAAGTATGCTCATCCTATCTACCGATGTCATAAAGCTGAGTGGGGAGGTGGACATGCCAGAAGGGAAAGCCATCTTACAGAAAGACCTAGATGGGCTGAAAGAACAGTATAAAGTATAACAAGGACAAGAGTAAAGTTCTGCAACAGCAGCAACAAAAACAAAGATCAAATCACAGGCTAGGATCTGTGTGGCTGTGAAGCAGACTTGCTGAAAGGGACACATTAGTACTGGTAGAAAAGTTGAGCATGGGTGAGCCATGAAGTGCTGCAGCTAAAAAGGCAAATCAGCTGCTGGGCTGCACCTGCAGGCTTGTTACTGGCAGAGCTAGAAATGTGATCATCCCACTCTACTCAGTGCTAATCAGGCTGTACCTGGGGTATTGTGGCCAGTTTTGGTCCCCACAGTTCAAGAAAGATACAGTCAGATTCCTTCTTCACAAGGAGCCACATGGGGAAGACAAGGGACAAGGGGTACAAGTTGCATTGGGAAAGGTTTCATCTCTACAGAAGAAATAAATTGTTTTACAGTGAGAACAGTCACTCACTGGAACAACTTCTCTGAGGACATAGTGTTGAACCCATCATTGGAGGTTTTCAAGATGTGATTGGACACGATACTAGATAATGTCATCTAGGCTCCTGTTCCCACAGAAAGCTGAACCATATCATCTTTTGAGGTTCCTTCCAACCTGGGGTATTCTATTCTATGAAAAAAACCCAAATAAATAAATTAAAAAATGAAATTTCAGTTGTTCCAAAATTTCTCTCACTCTAAAAATTTTACAGGCTAGAATATTTTATATGAAACCTTGTCAAGGCTTTTTTTTGCTGCCACATTTTCTTATATTAAAGGGTAGCACAAAGGTTCTTTGAGGCAAGGAAAGGAGTTTTGAAGAAAACAGGTTTTTCTGCTGCCACATAGTCACTAAAGCTGTTAAGCTACTTAGGATGGGATGGAAATTGAAATTTTATTGAAGCTGATGTATTTTACAGACATAACAGTTTCAACAAGAATTGTAAACAGGATGATTTCTTAGCAAAACTGTCAATACCCCAGTATTTCTCAGGAGAGTACAAAACAAGAATCCAAAGGCAACAGAACAAAATAAATTGAATTAAAAGGCAATATTTTCAGCCTGAAAATGGATATTCTAACAAAACTGATCCTCAGATGCATTTAATGTTTTTCTTGTTGCTCCAATGTAACAATATGTATTTTAAAACATAATTTTGTGAAATTATCTCAAGATTGAACACTTGGTCTCTCAGGAGCTCTAACACTTTATTGAAACTGTCAACTTAGCACAGAATAGATAATATAAGACAAGCATTACCTGTTTTTAACATAGCTGTGATTTCCACTCTTACAAGGCTCTGTCATAGCCTGAGATTTCTTTTGGAAGGGGAATAGAGGGGAGACTGTTTCTGCCCTGACTTTGCTTAAAATTAGCCTGTTAATATATCCTGCTACGTAAAAGAAATATTTTAAAACCAAAAATTGCTGATTTTGCTGTTACCATTACGAAAGGTTATGTCATGTTAGCTAAACCAAGGAATATGAGTCTTCCCCAGATCACAGCTTCTGTCCAAGTACTTCCACACCTAACAGGTTAGGAGATTGCAAAGAGGGACAACTGCAAATCTGGTATGTATGTGGCATCAACTTTCAATTATTTCATTCAATGTGGTTAGAAATCTGTAAGGACTTTTTTTTTAATTACAGAAATCTGACATTTATTCCCTATGTTGATACAAGGACAATACTAATGTTCATTTTCTGTGCATTTATGGACCTGGCTTGCATAAACCCGCTGCCTGTTCTAGCTTCTGCAGAGTGGAAACTTTGCCCACCATCCATGTTACAGAGGAGTCATGACTTTACCAGCTTCAAAGGTAAAGCTCAGGAAAGTGGAAAGATGGAGTTTCTTTGGCAACATGCCCACGGACTCAGTACTGATTTTGGGAGATTGGAGGGGCCAGACATTTCCCTTGCTTCAGAGCACAGAGGCAAAGTAATTTCTTCAACTGAGCATTTCATCAGGTGCAATTTAATACAGAAAAACTAAGTAGCACAGGGATTTGGTGAAAAAAAAAAAGAAATCAAGGAAATGCAAGGCTCTTGGCCTTTCTCCTTAGAAAGAAAAACAGGGATGGAGGAAGAAAGGCAGTTACTATCCTTTTCTAAATGTGCCTGAATAATACCAAGAGATAAAAGAAGAAAAGTAGACCATAAACATTTCTGGATTCAAAATCTGTCTGAAGGGCACAGCCACTCACATGTCATCACACTGGAATTTGAAGTTTTAAATTAAATTATCGAGATTTTGTAATTTCATAATAATAAGCTAAACACAAAGATTTTGTGCAGCATTATCTCACTAGTTAGGCAAGTCTCATTTACAAAAAGTACAGAAACTGAAGAGATACCTTTTCTGAGTTTCCCTTTCTCCCTCAAAGTCAATCACATAGAAACCATACACCCAGTGGTTTACCAAAAGGTCATGAAAAGAAGAGATAACAAAATTGGTTTGATGTAATATTGATCTTTTTTCCTAAAGATTTTTTTTTCTAGATGGTGTTCAGACACCACGGATGGATTTTTTAATTCAATTATTCTTCCCTGTTTGCCATAAGAAATGTACTGTGGATCCAAATATACCTGCTTTGATTATGCAATTTGTGTGATCCAGGCAGTTAGATTCATCTCTCTGATGGTAAAACATTATAATGTATCTTGACTGATACCTAGGAAATAAGCACTCTTGGAAAAATGTAAGACTCTTGAAGCTTTGAATTTCAGCTAAGGCTTTATGTAGCCAAATAAAGCAAATAAGCTTCAATGAAGTGTTATAAAATCAACTGATGATGCCCTGAGTTTTAGTGATATCATTTGCAGGTGGCATGAACAATATGCTCTGCACTGTTGGTAGCTTGGATAGACCAAATGCAAGAAAAGAGAAGTTAATGCTTTTAAGATAAAAATAATATCAGTGAATACAATTATAAATGGAATTGTACTAGGCTGGGAAAGTAAAGGATAAATATCAATTATTTGGATAATTGTGCTCTTCATGGCAAGATCAGTTTCATCCATCACAGTCTTAGGGCCACAGGCCTTTCTATTAAAGAGCTTATTTGACACATTCCATGATAAAACTCATTTTAGTTGTGCATCTATTTTCCATATGATAATGATTCAGAATTATTAAAATTTATCCATTTGATATCCATCTCAGGTCAACTATTCTGGAGCATTTCCCAAAAAGAGGGCCAGTGAGCATGTTCTAACAATATATCTGGTAATATTCCTGTAACGAAAGTTTCTGCGTAATATTAAATGGTGTGATTAGGTATAGTACTTGCTGTGCAAAAGTAGTACAATTTTTACTGTTCTGCATGGGAGGATCAGTATGTTGCTCAAGGGAGCAGCTTGGGCAGTTGTTCCATCGACTACTATTTATATGATACAATATTCCCTTGACTTGAAAAAGGGACTTGCATCATTGACTTCAATGGGATTTGACAACAATGATACACCAGAATGTTGCATATTCAAATGGGTCAGAGATGGAGCAATCTGTTTTGCTCTCAGCTGTGCAGTTACCACGTTATTGCTACACAGACTAGAATTCATTCCCTTCCAAACAAAACGTGTCTATATGAGCCAAAATTGCATCTTTCTCTTAAAAAAACCCAAGAACCTCTACCCTCGATTTTTCTTTAGGATCATGTAATAATTAGTAAAAAATAAATCTGAGTAGTTTTGACAGCAGGAAGAAATTTGATAGTTCCAAACCAGATGAAGATATAATCAACTGAAATCAGTTGACACTAAAGATTATTTTGACCAGATCAAATAAACCTATTGTATACCTAATTATTTTTATAATAATTATACGTGAATAAACATATTTACATAAATGCAAAACATTTTGTGCTGAAGTTATGTCCTAATCAGGACAACCCAGGCACAGACACATGTTATGGGTCAAGATAGTGTTATTGGAGGGAGATGAAAATAAACCTGTTGAGTTTCATTTCTATCTACCTGCACTTAACCAAAGATGGAAAGGTGGAGTAAATGATGGAAGTTGTTACTGTACATGCACAATAAAATACAGTTCATTTCAGCTTTGTGACAAAACACAAGTCAGCAAAAATCACAGCTTGTTATAGACGTCGATTGATGTCAACACCGTACAACACTGCACATGACAAGCAGTCAAAGGACTTCTTAAACAACATGTTGGCAGACTTAATGATGCAATGTTTTGTCTTCCTGAAATTTAAGAAAAAGAGGAAAAGTAATGAAAAAACCCTGAAGTTAATTTTCTTTGTTAAAAACCACTATCTAATTAGAACAAAGACAAATTTAGAGCATTTACAATGCTCAACACGTAGGTGCTACCTACCACAGAAACTGGCTTTATAAAATGGAGAGTAATAAAAATTCTGAAAGAAAGGAGGAAAATGAATGAAAGTAAGAAACAGAAAAGAAAGAAAATAATGAGTTCACTAATGCTTTAATCAGAAAAAAACACACTGCAAAATAACTTCTCTACATGAAAAATTTCTGAGCTCACTTTATTCTGGACTTGAATAGGAAGTCCAGAGAAAACATTAGATGAAGGAAATGTTACTCAATAGACTATAAAAGGAATTGAACTTTTAATTCTACCCCATCTTTGCTGAACAACAACAGTACCCAGTTGACAAAGAATTCCTACAAAAACCTCCTCGATTATGTATGATCTCTTGGAATGAAGTCACAAAAGCAGACTACATGCAGTGTATCTTAACCTACTCTCTTGTTAGCCGACACACTGTTTCACAGTGGGGAATAGCATTTCGTGCAACAATAAGTAAAACCATCTTTACATCTTTTCTAATTGAAGTCACTTTGGCCTTCTATCACAATTATATTTTTTTAATTTCAGAACCCAGTGATGTTGCCTAATTTGTTTAATTTAGCATTCACATTTATTAGGTTAAAAAAACCCCACCTGAATATCCATTCATGTGTTTAGTTTAGCTATCCCTTCCTCCTTTCATCCTTTACCGTGTCATTATGCTGTTCACCTCCTGTATTTCCCCTTCTTCTTCCCTTTTCCTCTTTCCTTGAAGTTACATTTTTTTCTTTAAGCAGTATATTTAAGAGGTGATAATTAGATACCAAAAAGTGCTCCCTTCTATGACTTATATTGCTATCAGAACATTAGAAATCCTCCTCATTCTGCAGTTAATGCTAAAACTTAAAAACAGATTTTAAGTCTCAAATAGCAAAATAAGAGAATATATTTTTAGAAATACATGATGTTAAAGGAATAAATCCTGTAAAAAGGCTTAAATGTGACTAATTCATTTAAACATCAGACGCTAACAGATAATGCATGATTAAACTGCATCAAGAAAGTCACTCAATTATATTATTATCAATTTCCCTCAAAGGAAAGGTTTGATGCCGTGTACTGCTTAAAATTCGTAAAGACCATATGACTTCCAAACTATGAAACATTGTGCAGCCTGATACAAGTTAAACTAATGATTAGTTCTAAAAGAAGCCAGCAACTGATACAGAAAATTAAGACAATCTGTCTGACTTTCTGCTAAGTTAATGATAAATTCTCCACAAGACTTCGAACAGAGAAACTGGAAAATAAACACACATACAATTGCAAAGTCCCTGTTTCTACACAATATCATATTTGTAGAAATTTTAAGTTTCCTTATTCTCAACCAATATTTTTAGCAATTTGCCTTTGTCATTGGCTGTTAGATGGGTGTTATGTCTCAACTACAGAAGCAAGATTGGTTTCATTTATTCAACAGAGAAGAGGTTTATAACTACCACATAAATATATTCATACATACGTCGCTATATACATCACTGAATACATATTTACATGAGAGCATTCCGCAACTATAGCAAAGTTCCTGAAGTAGGAGCTTATAAGAAAAATTAAAAAAGCTGTCAACCCAACTTTCAAGCAAGTTGCATGTTTCTAAATTGAAAGACTCCTCAGAAATCACAATATTATCACACACATGATCTGAAAGAAGTGTTTGGCCTGAATAGAAAATAATAGCAATAGTAGTGATAATAATAACGTTAATAATGATGACGATGACGATGATGATGATAATAGTGGTTTGTACCCTGACATGGTCATTGTGAGTTCACGTATACTCAGGTTTCAGGTTTTTTAGTGTAAACATTGACAGCCATTTTAAAAATACTGTTTCTCAAAAAGAAAGCATGAGTGAAAACAGATGAACGCTGTTTCATTAAGTGTAAACAAGAACAGCAGCTATCAGCATATATTCTGTGTAGAAGAAAAACATGACTGACTTGATTGGCTGCACAGCTCACATGTAGAAAACCCACTTATCTGGCCTCTTTGTAAAGGAGTTATATTTGAAGACATCATGGAAGAGGAATAAAGTGTTTTTTAAGTGACATAGGAAAAACTAAATACCAAAAAAAATATTATACAATGAAAGCTTGGTTATCACTGGATCCACTGGATATCAAGGGGATTTTTATTTTTCTAATAAATATTTTCTTCATGTTTCTGAAGTTTTTTCTATCACTGAATAAGCCAGTAGTGATTATATAAAAACACTCTAATCTGCACTCAGAAATTAATTAAAATCCAGCATTGCAATATCTAACTGCAATGCCCAATGTCATAGTATATCAAAACACCTATTAACATCTTACATCCCTCAGGAATGAGAGGGAATGCACCTGAGTAAAGCACTCATAAAAGGTATCATAGAGACAAAGGAAGACCAGGAAATATCAAAGATGGAAGTCATGCTTTATAGGAACTGGTGAAGTAATTTTGGAACAAAAGAAGCTCCAGTCTCTATGGAGATTTACTGCCATCATCTCTGAATTAGTCCTAAAAGACATATCAGCCTTCTGTCACACAATTCCCCTTATGTGATCAATGCCAATGTATCTTCTTAAAAAGCAGGAATATTAAAGAAAATATTCCTCACCATTATTCTCAAATTCCAGCAGCTGGTAAAAGAGAGGATAAAAAAGGTTCTCTGGTAACCTAAGCTTTCAAGATTAAATATTAGACATCTTAAAACATACTAAGAAACAGATTTAAAAAAATGTACTGCATTCATAGGCAGTGACAGTTTTGTGTTTGTACTAACAACAGAAGGTAACAATGGCAGATTCTTTGCACATATGAAGATTGGGAGCTATATTTTTTCCCATGACCCAGTTACCAGTAAGAGCGTGGTAATGTGTTCGGCCTTTTGATAAAATGCTTCAACCCTGAGACACTGCAAACATAGGAATCCCACGATGAATGGTCTAAGTATATTGCAATTATTTCAGAGCTGTGTTTTTTTAAGAAATCATATCTTTTTTCTCCCTGTTCTTTGTTATGTGACTAAACTACTCCTGTGAAATTAAATAAATGTTCTTTACAACATGGTCCCTTGAGACACCCAAGATATAATTTAGTAAATGTTACAACTTATCACTTCTAAGTCAAAACATGGGAAATATACTAACAATAAAAATGAATTTTTAAAGATAAGAAAATAGAAACCTTGATGACAGTGAATGCTCTAGTTACCATGGAAACATGTGGAACATCAGCTTTGAAAACAAGGTTCCTTTTTTTTTTTTTCAATTATTAGTCAGGCCACAAGACATGAAATCTCTGTTTGACATCCCTACAAGCTCTTCTGAAGTCTGCAAAAAGGAAGAGCATTTAAAACACTTGTTTAGAACAGCACCAGTAGCCTTCACACTAACTTCTCAGTATCCAACTTAACCTGTTTGTGGACAAAAGAAAACATGTACAGGTCATACCATGGTAGTTTAACACTAGATGCAAATTATACTCCAAAAAAGCTGCTTGCCTTCCCCCACCCCAACCGGTAGGAGGGGGACAAAGGCAGAGACTATGGGTTGAGATAACAATTTACAGAAAGCAAACAGCAATGGAATGAGAAATGTGCAGTAACAGCAGCAATATTAGTAACAAAAGTATACAAAAAGAGAGGGTGCTTTACACACAAAAAGGTGTTCAACACCTTGACTTAGTTCTGCGTGGCTGCTGGCACAAAGACAAGATGTTGAGGAGGGACTCCTGAAGCTAGTGTTTCCTGCCCCGAAAGCAGAGAAAAACAAGGATGGACACATTCCCAAAAGTGAGGTCATCTGAGACGCGCTGTGCTGCTGCTCTGCTGGGCTCAGTTCCTTGCTGGTGCCTCTAGCAAGACTTTGGACTGCTCCACTGTGCTGGGGGTCAGTCCTGCATGGTGCTGTCATTTTTTCACCTCTTCAATGTGCTTCTCTTGGCTCAGCTGGATTTGGGCTCGCCCCCCAGCTCTGTTACCTGTAACATCCTCCCCCACTGGCCCTGTCCTTCAGCACCATGTTGGTTCCACGTTTTACCACTTTTTTTCTGCACCATGTCCTGTAGCTGCATCACGGAGAAATGGGAGGGGATGGATGGTGGCAGCAGATGACAGAGTCCACAGTGCTGTTGGAAAAGCCTTCTTACAACCTACAGACTGACATGACCAAAAACAACCTGGGTCTGTCCTCTTGACATCCTCCCTTCAGATACATACAGACATTGATAAGGTCCCCTCTCATCAATCTCTCCTCAAGGCTGAGCAGACCTAGTTCCCTCAGCTTTTCTTTGTAAACCAGATGCTCCAATCCCTTAATCATCTTTGTTGCACTCCACTGGACCTGCTTCAGGAGCTCCATGTCCCTTTGTACTGAGGAGCTCAGAACTGGACTCAGAACTCCAAATGTAGCTGTGCCAGGGCTGAGTAGAGGGGCAGGATCACCTCCCTCACCCCGCTGACAATGCTCTTCGTAATGCACCCCAGGATTCCATTGGCCTTCTTGGCCACAAGGGCACTGCTGGCTCATACCCAGCTTGTTGTCCACCAGGAATCCTAGGTCTTCTGCACAGAGCTATTTTGCAGCAGGTCAGCCCCCAGCATGTACTGCTACCAAGGGTTATTCCCCCCCAGATGCAGGATCCTGCACTTGCCTCTGTTCAGTTTCAGACAGCTCTTCTCTACCCATCTCTCCACACTTGTCCTGGTCCTTCTGAAAGGCTGCACAGCCCTCTGGGGTATTGGCCATTCCTTTGCTGAGGAGGCATTTGTCCCTTCATCCAAGTTACTGATTAATAACTTAAACAATACTGAGATCAGTATTGAACCTTGGGGGACATCAGCAGTGACAGGCCTCTAACTAGATATGCTGCTAGGTTTCACTGCTGGCTGCTGATAATATTCTCATTGAAATCCATGACAGTCAACATCAAACTAATTGATATCATATGTATCAAATTACTTAAATTTCTGATAAAACAGAACATTATTAGTTTTTTACATGCAGTACTTTGTATATAGGTGACAGCCATTGACTTTCCTCAGTCAGTAGTTTAGATCAATCTAAGCAATATTTCTCTGAAACATAACTAACATTATATAAATAAATTGCAACATATGAGTCGTCCCTAACCTCCAAAATGAGTTCAATTAGAGTAACGTATAATATAGGTTAATATTCCCAAACTTTTATGTATAAAAGCAGTAAACTTCCTTTGGTACTAGGCACCACTACAAATTCCACAGTAATCAGAAACAGTACTTCAGTTTTTTCCAACTATGCTTGTGGATTTCAACTACAGATGGTAAAAATTCAGGTAACAGAGATTTATGAAGAAATACAAGGTTCTTTACGTTAACAGTTCAAGGAAGAACATAAAAGTAATCTTTTACTGTATAGAAAAGAAGAAGACTATTCTTCCATAATGCCAGTGAGGGACATAAAGAATATTCACCATGGCAAAACCACATGAAAAATTAGAACTAAAATCAATATATTCTAAGAATTTATCCCTATGCCTTGATCTCTATTAAACAATCCATTTTAAAGATAAAAAAACCTTACATACTTTACATACCTTTCAGTTCTACACGAGTGCTTGCACACTTGCTTGAACAAGGGCTGCTTTTTCTACCCAGCTGGCAACAATGCCTTGGTGCTTATTCACAGTAATTCAGCACAGTTAGGGCCAATTATCTCACTTTCAGTGTACAAGTAGCTGCTACCTGCAATCACCCTTTGGTGGCCACAAATACATGAAAACTTTTTGTCCTATTGTAGTCTGCCTGTAAATTCATCTTCTATGTCTATAACAAAAAATAGAATTAATCTGTGTTGGAATGTGTATATTTTCTTAGAAAACTACTTGAAAAGAATAGATCAGTATTATCAACATTCATACACATCTTCTCTCATTATGTCAAGTTGTTTCCATAGGAGACTATATGTATTGCATCTCATTTTCCTCAGTTCTATGTGTGACTCAAATGGAGTTTACGGATTCATTATTATGGGAAAGCTTTATTATTGGTGTTATTATGTTTATTTACTTGGATGAGAACCTACAAGGAAGAAAAAAAAAAGTTATTCAGGGCTTTAATAAACCACACTCAAAAAATATACTATGTATATCAAAAAGCAAGCAAAATACCCAATCTGTTGCCTTTAAGATTTCTCTTTTTTTTTCTTCCAGTCTAGCAAATTAAAAATTTGCACTAATTTTGTCATGAAGATTAAAGCCTTGGATGTTAAAAGAGCAAGGATTTTCTAGCAGGAAATAATTTTTTTCCACAAAAAGTGAAGAGAGATTCATTATATTTTGTTTTCATAGCTTTGTCTGGGATGACAAAAACTTATGTTTTCCTTGGTGAGACTCCACTTTGAATACAATAAACATGCATATGGATGGCAATATCTGAGCACTGAAAACATGATATAATAGGAAAGCTCAATAGAAAATTATTGGGTAGAAATTTGAAAGCACAGTTAAAAGCAGAAGGAAATATAACAAATGGGCTTTCAAACACACTTGCTAATTCAATAGAAATGTATTTCTATGTGAGAGTAATAAATTATATGAAGAGCTTACATAGTTGGTAATACATTATATGAAGAGCTGACATGGGTTTCATAGAAACCTTGCTTCAAACACAGTGTGCTATGTCAAAAAAAATAGCATCAAAATATCCACATTGAGAAAAAGTATCAAAATGAGTGATCTGCTGGATAAAAAGACGTGAAAAAAAAAGATGACCAGACCCTCCTACCTTTTCAACAGCTATGTATTGAAGAGAAAGAGCTACTAGAGAACTCATAATCAGAAGATCAGGACTGAAATTTGAGTGAAGTAAAGAAACCTAGATTTAGATATTAAGGTCTTGCAGAGAGGGATGGTATTTTAAATGTACATACATTTGATTCCATTGTGTTTTATGTGGTTAGCAAAGGCAATTCTTCCTCAGTGCAGTGCTTCTGAGGTTGCTGAAATAAGAATTCTTCAAGATTTTTGTTATTAATTTTTAATTAATAAGCAGCCTGAACTCAGACTGCTTCCTAAAATATTTGATGATAAATATGATCCAGTAGTATGGACACAAGGAGAAGGTGAAGGAAAATAGATGGCTTTAACTTACTCCTTGCATAGATGCACAGTGTATGTCTGTGCTACATAATCAAATGTGCTCAGTCATGTCCTTACACTGAAAACCAACTAACACTGGAGAAAACCAGCACAGCAGAAATCATGCTGTTAAACTCTGTTCTCATTTAAAGTGGAACAGATGCATCGAAACCACTTATTCAAAGTAGTACCATACTAGAAGCCAAGCAAAACTCACAAATGGGTAGATTAGTGACCAGCACTGGACAAAAGCATTCCAAACACTTCTAATTTATCAACAAACTTGACACAGCTTATCTTCCCAGGATCATTCCCTGGTACTACTTAGCTTTCCTGTGCTAAGACTACTCTGCACTGAGAAAATCAGTTACAAGCCCTGTTACTGAAAACAAATCCTTTATTTGTAGTAGGAACTCATCTAAGGATAATGCTCAGCAAAACTAGCAGAATACTTATACAAGCAAATTGTTTTTAATGTGAGATGGAAATAGAACTCTGCAACTGGCATGAAGTTTTAATGCATTGGTAAACAAGAAAACAGTTAGAAAAGACTAGTTAGAGGCTGAAAGCTCTAAGCAAGGCATTTAAGATACAGTGTATATATTTTCCTGAGGTT
Source organism: Machaerirhynchus nigripectus (assembly GCA_013397975.1). Classification (NCBI taxonomy): domain Eukaryota; kingdom Metazoa; phylum Chordata; class Aves; order Passeriformes; family Dicruridae; genus Machaerirhynchus; species Machaerirhynchus nigripectus. The sequence goes on from VZRQ01006651.1 coordinate 106,106, forward strand.
ACTAAAAAATCTATTGATAGAATAAATGTAACAGAAATTGATCATTAACACAAATAATAGATACGTTTTACCCCTCCCTAGTTAATTTAGATTCAATGGCAATGTAATGAATCATTAAGAGTCCACTTATAGAATGTCCAAATAAAATGGGGAATAAGCATTGAAATTACTCCAACGTAAAGTTTTGGAAGATATTAGAAAAATAAGATGAATAACCTCTCCTTCTCTGAGCATAGTTTGTATTATATGAAAGACTGCATTTCCGTCTAAGTTTTGTGTGCAGACCTGATATTTAATAATATACGGCTCTAATCTAAGAAAAAAAAAACAACAAAAACCCAAAAATACAGAGATTTTTGAACCTTGCAAAAGAATTAATATATATTTAGGAATACATATAAAATATGTTTTTCAGAATATCACAAAATTTTAAAATAATATTTACCGAGAAGAATTTTTAATTTATTTTTTTTTAATCCTGATTCCTGAGCAGATGGAATTGCTGTCCTCTTTGATAGCATGTCTGTGTTTCTATATCCCTTTTTATGGCAGGGCCATATAATTGTAGAACATATTGTCCCATTTCAATAATAATTGACAGTTAAAGTTATGACCAAAAATTTCTTTGAATATTTTTAGGACATCTTAATACTGAATTGCACTGTAAACATGACAGCTAATTGTATATGGAAGCTACAAGTTTAAGGTGTAAATGTCCTCATCTGGCATGACAAATTCTACCAAAACCTTCAAGGAGCCAACTAGAGGAAAGACACTTTACTACTGGCACCTTTGAGGGAATGCAACTAAAAGTGTTATTATATCTTGGATGCTCTGAGTGAATTATGCTGTTTACCAGCACTGTTTCAAACACTGCATATTAAAATACTCAAAACTAAAATTGACGTATGGATAGCTTGCACTTCCAACCTTCTTATATGCCAATAAAAGAATCTGGCTATAATTAAATACTTTGAAATCCAGAACTAGAACACAGGCATTTCTTCTTAATATGTCATACAGGAACACAGGACAAGAACTTCTAACTTAAAGTAAGGAAAAATAATTCTGAAAATCAGTAACAACTCTTTTGGGTTTTAATTTTGGGAAAAATCATCCTATAACAAAGATTATAGCATCAGCTGGGTGCCTCTTGGTGTTTTGGTGTACATTCACTGTCTAGAACAAATGGCAAGCTTGATCTCATCTGGAAGTTGTTAAATGGTACCTGTCAGCTATTCCACCATACATGAGTGGCAGATCACTCCTGATTTCCCTTGACAATGTTTACCTTGTGCAGACAGATGAAAGGCTTGGATGCTGATAAACTCACCTTCATCCATACAGATAATATAGAAAACTTGCATAACTGTGGACTTCTAATATTTAACTCCAAAACTACTGGTGTACTGAGTGGAAAATTTTGTAAGATATTTAAAATATATTCCAATGAGGTGGAAATAGTTCACGTGTCCTGGAACCATTAGTTTTCCACAGGCAACTGCTTAACAAACCTCAAATCACAAATACTGTCTTGTTAGAGCTTTAAGGAGAAGATGAACATAACATAACAACTTAACTATGAGGCAGTAATTCCACATCTGCAAGATGATTATTTAAAATTAGAAAAACATGTAAAATATTTAAAAAAGAAAAGCAGTACTGTAGGATGCAAGTAAAATCCAAGTCTTCCTGGGATGTTTTGTTTTGGATTTAGGTTTTTCTTGCTTTGTTTTCTTTAACATCCTTTAACAGCTGAAAGAAACTTAAGGAATACATGTGAATCTACATTAGTTTGATCATATTTGTGTGATAGGTTTTAATGTTCCTATAGAAACCACTTAGTGCAACGGCTTTCTATTGTTCAAGTAAGTAAACTTCACCTCCTGCTTCAGACTTACACTAAGATAGTGATCCCTAAAATTAGTGGAGACCACTTCTATCTTATCTGCTTCTATCTGATCTTTTACCTATCTGCAAAATTTGAAGTCTACAGCCTGACATTACAACACTTTTTCTTACAGAAAAAATACCTATTCAGTCTGTTTAATATATCTAAACTGTGAATCTGTAACTCAGTCTTCAGTCTTTCTAAATACTCTGACTGTAAAACCTTGTGAATATTGTCGCTGCTACAGAACTTACTTGGTTTTTTGAACATAAAATAATTAAAGGTATTACATTTATTAAAAATGTATATTTTGTTTTCTCAAAACACCAACTAACATAAATTAATTTACTGTTCTGGATTCTTGGCATTGCCTTCCCATACATCATTTCAGACCCTGTGCCTGTGAGATTTTAAATATGTGTAAATGTGAACAAAATTTGGCTCACATCCACTAGTTTGATCCACAGGATGGGACCCTCACTACTTTTATTTATGCTAATCAATATGGTAACTATAGACAATACATCTGCACCATACATCTCAGTTGTGTGTACAATTTATTCTGGCAGCAATTACAAGGGAAGGAGATGAGGGAACTTTTCTCAGTTAAATTAGAAAGGTAACTTGGGCTAGCACAACTGAATTTGACAGGGAATTCCAATACTGATGGCATCTAGTTAATTTCACTTTTGGCCCCACTGACTGTAAATTCACAGCATTTAACAATACAAGATGCTTCAGAGTGTTTATAGTGGAAGTTTATAGACTAAGAGTCAACATTAAATAACAGATGTAGAAACACAGATCCTGAAATTTTTGAAAAGGGAGGTGGTGGTCCTCTCATGGTGAGGGTCCTCTCATGGTGAGGACTGTAGTTATGACCCTTGGTTTGCAGATTGTTTCCATTCTTGAAATGAAGACGTCAGTAAATTGATAAATCAATGTTTCACTATTTTTTTCTTTTAAAGGTATGTGAAAATCTTATTTCTTGTATCAAATGTGAATGTTCCATCCCAAGTGTAGTTTGAAAATTTGCATTGTGATGAATAACCCTTGGCAGTATGTATCAGAATTGCTATTCAGCAACTAAGAAGACAAAAACTACTCAATGGAAGCTTATCATTAGATTTTGTAATAGCACAGTTTCTAATATTGCAATAAATAAAGAAAAAGTGTATGACTTCACCACATATCTAGACTTCTGCCCTCTCAGTATTTTAAAAAGGAGATAATTAGGATGCTTTAAGCCACTGAATTTGATAACCCATCATGAATATACCAGTGCCTCTTAGCTCAGATATGTGGTCCATAACAAGACTGCTCATAGCAGGATGACACTTGTCAGAAGACTTTAATGAAGAAGTATTCATTTATTTCAGTAGACAAGGGTGGATCACTAATTTATAAATAAAAATCTAAATAAAAATCTAAATAAAATATGCATAAACCAGAAAAAATCAAGTCTGTTTGTTTTATTACCCTGAAAAGACAAGACGATTTCAAGGACAGTCTTCCTAGGTACAAAGCTCTTTAAAGTTGTTTAGGTAACAGTAATCATCACCAAGGTGAACTCATAAGGTCATGATATAGTCCTGGGTTCTTCACAAAAGTGTTGCCTTTCTGTTCCATGTCTCTGAAAGTCAGTTTGATCTATATAATGCAAGATTTCTAAGTACATGCCTTATTTTAACTCAAAAACAACCAAAGCAGTACAGTTGTTTTCAGACAGCCTGTGGTCTCTAAATAAATACTTTCTCATTTTCTTTACAGTTCAAAATGCAGTTGGAACCCTCTCAAGATTCCCCATGGTTTTGTTAGCTGGTAGAGAAACTGTATGTTACTAAGGACACCAGATTAACAGCTGTCAGTTTTATTGCTACTTTAGTTAACACCATATCTTGCAGCATATCAATTTTGCAATTTCCTTTGATTTCTCACTCAAGGGTCAGGGTGTTTTAGTTTTAGCAACATGTAATCTTGCAGTAATAATAGTATCCAGCTTTGAAGTATACTGATTCAGACAACATTTATAAAATACTTTACTGTGGTGACATTTCTGTAGCCACCTGCCCAGTCTTAGTTTCTCGGCACAGTAACTTATTAACTCACACTGACTCAGGGTGCCAATTTACACGGTTTCAACTACTCCATAGCAATTACAACATGACTCTGTAAATAGGAAAAATTAGAGGTTTATAGTTTGCTTTTACTGAAAGAATAAGCAAGCTCTTTTTTACAATGGGTTGAAAGTATGTGTCTGTATAAGTCTTTCTACTATTTAGCAATTTGTTGGAATTTGTGTTGCTTTCATGTCTGAAAAGTGTACCTACAAAAATCTGCATATTTTTAGAAGGGCTGAGAGAGACAGAGTCAGAATTTTAATTTTCCTGAATTTAGTATTCACATAGGTAATTATCCATAGCAGACACTCCAGGTCTGTGACATTAATTCAGTCAAGGTTTCGTATTTCTTTTTTTTTATATAGAACACCTCTGTAGGGAGGCGATGATATCAAAGGTACTCAGGGAATAACAACTGCTGGAAAGCCAGGCTACTATATGTAAGTGTGTAAAATTTGACACACAGATGCCTGACAAGAAGCAATAGACAAGAAAGAACAGACACTAAAGTTGTCTTTCAAACCAGAGTTCTCCAATTTCTTGACTGTTTATTTTAGACATACATTATTATACATGGGAGATCACTACTGTCAAGACATTAGTTTTAAATACGAGATTTTTTTTTTAGTAGGGAAGTATGTTTTGTCAGAAAATTACCAGTGATCCTAACAGTCAGATTGCAGATTGAAGAAATCTATGCTGATGTGTGAAAGAATCATTTGCTGTTCAGGGGAATGAAAAAAAAAATAAAAATAGGAGAGGGAAAGAGAGTGATGCTCAAGTGTTCAGCATCACATGCACTGTGAAGCAAAAATAATTGCCCCATTGTTTTCTGCCTTTAAATGCAGCATGTTTTACATACAAAAGAAAGAGCAATAGGTATTCTAAGTTTCAGTCTGTAGACTGCAGTACAGCAGTCTTGAAAATATTTTTCTTTTTGAATGACTAGACTATGTTCAAATTAAAATCTATTACTCTTTATAAAATGTATTTCATGAGTAATTGTTTATGTATAATTACATGCAGTGTTCTTTTATGTTCAGAGCTATGCACCTCTGTTGCTACTGATATTGTTTGGCGACATCTGCTTTGTAATCCTGATAGACTGTGTCTTCCAATGGACTAAACCATTAAAGATATTAGTTTTACACTACAAGAACTTAAGGTGAAGGGAATGAAAAGAAAGGAACAGATGCAGAAAAATAGATTTTTTTTAATGTATCATCAACAATTCCTTTTTTTTTCCTTTTAATTATCTGGAGAATGTTTTAATAATTTTTTTTGGTATTCTAAAATTCATCTATATGTTTGGGTGACAATGACTTTGTGATTCAACTATGAATTCAGTTATTGTTTTAATCTGCTCTCACTATTTTGATCCTTTCTGGTTTCTTCAGATTAAGAAACAATATGAACAAAATAATTTATCTTCATTCAAACCCCAACAATAACAGTATATTCCAATCAAAATATGTCATGTTATCCTAAGTAAGCCTTTACTTTTTTGACAGAGCCCACCGTTTTCTTGCTTTTCATCAATAAGTAGTTACCATAGCAATAATCAAGTAGTAAATAGATTCCACTTAGCTTGAATATACAAATCTGTGTAAACTGATCCTTATTGATTATAAGAATTAATATGCCCTTGAAGTCATCAAGACAAGTTCCATTATATTGCTAGGAAAAAACCACCTTTTATTCTATGTTTATTTAGAACTGTATTTGTCTTTTTAAGAAAGAAAAAAAAGGTGTTGGCATTCAAGTTTTATCTCTGTTCCAAGAATTATATGTAGCATCTTAAAATAAGATAGCAATCATAGAGAAACGGATTCATCTCCTATATGAAACTTCTACTCCATAAATCTCAACCCTAATTCCATTGTTGCCATGCTATTTAAACAGCAGGGAAGTAGAGATAAGAGAATGAATTGGAGCTAGGCTGCCAGGTTCTGCAGGAAGTCTGTAGTATTCTTAAATCCTTTCATAATTATTTTCTACTTTCATCTAAAGGTAGACCTTGTTTGGACACAGAACCTCAAGGTACATGACCTTTGAATTTCAGAATGTCTCAGAAAAAATTAAGTTATTTGATTGAGGGTGAAACTACTCTTGTTCAATTAGAATTATAAGAGAAAACAAGACAAACCTACATTTAAATGGAGCAGACAAAAAACAAAAACTTCTAAAACTTTTATTTATCATTTTACAACTTATCTGCCACCTAACCTGATAATGAAAAATGAGATAGATATTATTATTTCCCTTGCCTATATTTGTCAGACTTGTAGCCACTTTGGACTCTTCAAGGCCTTCCTCTTTGCCTTTTAATGTTAGGCCCATAACACTGATACTAACAGTAGTCACCAAGAGCTCTACCAGAGTGCAGGAATAAAAGAAAACCAGAGTCAGGGTCTATATTTTAAGATGGTACACCAGGAAAAGGCTGTTATGTGTATGTTACATTGTATAAAAATACTGCTGACAATGTAAACTGGGATTCTAAACAATCAATGAAAGTCAAGGGCAGGGCATTTAAACTGAAAAAATAATATGATTTTACTTGACACATAATTGACTAATTTAATTCATTGCCACCTGATAATACTGGCATCTAGAGGAGCATTTTTACATATAGGAACTCTATACAGAATGTAAGAAAATTCCTAATTATGTAGTAGAGGATAAAATATTTTTAGATTAATATAAACCCATAAGCTCTAAGATATAAATTAACCACAAGCTGACAGTATATAGAAATAATTTTTTCCACTGGACAAGTTATTCCTTGTGTGTTTCAGAATTTTCTGCATCTCTGATTATTCTAGTTGGGCCATTGGGTGAGCTAGGCAATGCATTATGGCAATTCTGAGGCATTCTGCACCCTTGACTTTCAAAACCTGTTCACTTTATTTGCCCTTTACTATATTGTTCTTGAAATGTAAAATTAATTAAGATTTGATGTGATCTGTGTGTCCAGGAAATCTCATCACAGCAATATATCGAACATTAATCAGAAAAATGTACTCTGTAAAAGGAAAATTTCTCTCAGCACAATGTGCCTGTTCATATATAAACAGCAAGAAATTGCAGGAAAAAAAATTAAAAGGAAAAATTCTAAAAATATTGTCTTTGTTAGAGGGGAACGGTTACAGAGAAGAAACTTGAAGCAATAAAAAATACTCCACACTAAACGGAACTTTCTAAATTAGTAAGAATGTTCTTGACAAATCTGTATTTTACCAACAGTTTACTGCACACAAGGATCATCAAGCATTACAGACTATATAGATATCTTTCTGTATGTGCTCATACTGCAGACAATGATGGTTCAAGGAGACTGAAATCCTGTGAGCATATGCTTCATGTCATGCGTGGAAATATCAACCACTAGGATATCCCTTAACTATTGTTTTTCAAGCTGCATAATTTTGTGGTTGAGGTAGCAACAAAATGTTAATGTTTAACTTTTTAATTAGACTATAGAGATAAATGCAATCTGTTGTGCTACAAAAAAAATCTGGATTTTTGCTATTAAATGAAATTACATGTTATTTTCTGTTTGGTGTCATTTACTTAATCAAACAATGAAGAAAATGCATTCTTTAAACATGCAAAAGGAAAGTGAGGATTAACATTCTCTAATCAGGAGTTTTGCTACATCCTCTTCTTGCCCCTTCACCTTCTACTGTCACAATTAATGGGCTACAGAAAGAAAACTACATTTTGATCTTTCAGAAGCAGGGTAGCCTGCTTCCTCAAGCACTATACTTCCACCTTTTCAATTTGGCAGCCTATCTACTGACTAAGACCCTAATTAAATTTGATTATATCTGTGCAGTGCTTAGGACACGATTTACATCACAGGTGGAACACATCTAACAGTTTGTCTTAGTTTGCCTCTTTTGATCAGGAAAGGCTCAGAGCTGAGGTTTCATAAAGAGAGAATTATAGCTTTTTTCTTCAAGAGGAGGCCCTTTATGTTCAGGAAGGGGTTCTGCAAGGCTCCATATTAGAACCAGTTCTCTTCAACCTGTTCATAAACAATCTGGACACAGGACTCAAAAGTATACTAAGTTTACCAGTGATACTAAATTGGGAGTAGCTGTTGGCTTCCTTAAAGGTGGAAGGCCCTGCAAGAGACACCTTGACAAATCAGAAGGCTGGGCAATCACCAACCGTATGAAGTTCAGCAAGGGAAATGAATGCTGGATTCTGCACCTGGGATGGGGCAACCCTGGATGTACGGACAGACTGGGCAATGAGATGCTGGAAAGCAGTGTCACAGAAAGGGACCTGGGGGTTCTGGTCAATGGCAAGTTGAACATGAGCCAGCAGTGCCCCAGCAGCCAAGAGGGCCAAACCTGTCCTGCGGGGCATCAGGAGCAACATCACCAGCCGGGCAAGGGAGGGGATTGTCCCGCTCTGCTCTGCACTGGGGCGGCCTCATCTTGAGTCCTGTGTGCAGCTCTGGGCACCACAATGTAAGAAAGATATTAAACTATTAGAGGTCATCCAAATGAGGGCAACAAAGGTGGTGAGAGGTCTGGAGGGGAAGCCATATGAGGGGTGGCTTAGGTAATTTGTCTTGTTCAGCCTGGAGACTTGAAGGAAGACATAGCAATGTACAGTTTTCTCATGGAGGCAAGAGAAGGAACAGGCAGACATCTGTGGCAGCCAGAGACAAGACTGAGGGCAAGGCTCAGAATTGTGTCGGGGAGGTTCAGTTTGGATTTTAGAAAAACGTTCTTCACCCAGAGGGTGGTTGGGCATCAGAATAGGCTCCCCACGGAAGTGGTCACAGCACCAGGCCTGACATAGTTCAAGAAGGATTTCGACAATGCATTTAGGCATGTGGTGCAATTCTTAGGGGTGTTCTGTGCAGGGCCAGGAGCTGGACTTAGATGATCCTAGTGGGTCCCTTTCAACTCATGATATTCCATTATGCTATGATTTTATGATTCCATGGAGGGGTCATGGGAAGAACAGTATAAGCTAGTTCTGTTTTGACTGAATGGAAATGTGTAGTTTTAGCATTTTATTGAAAGGTATGAAGCAATTTATTTGAAAGATCTCTCAAGACCTATACGTAAAAGCTCAGTTAATGGCATTCAGGGTATATTCTTCTACTTTTAAAAAATAATTAAATGTAAACTCAAGACAGCAGAACATTAAACCAAAGTATCTTCAAAGTACTCTATGAGACATTCACATGCTATTTAACAAACTTTCTTATACATTTACATATTTTTAAAAAATGTAGTCAAAGGAGTGAAAAAAGCAACCCAAGGTATGACTTAGTGACAGCAGTGGTATTGTTCTCTTGATATTGAACTTCTCTCTGCAAAATACAAAACATCAAGTGATTTTCTTCTGCAAGTCCCCATGTGACCTTTATTTTGACCTGTGCTGGTGGTAGTAGGCAGATACTCCATTTTAATTTTTGAAAGATGCCCTGTGACACTCAGAATAGTACTAAAATGATCTGCCACTCTCCAAATGCTTGCCTCTACAGAGAAGTCCAGTAAACACTAGTTCCATGAGAGGTGAGATACACACTTGGTGCTGAAGTGATGTGGTCCTCGTGGTGTGACCCAGTATCCTTTGGCTGAGAGTCTTTATAAGAGAAGAAAATATTATTTCTTTATGAAAAGAAACAACACTTAAAATAATTTTAAAGCCTTTAAAATAATAAATAAATGTATCAGAAGGGAGTTACAACTACGACTCATACATATTCACTTATATATTTTTTTTTAATTAACCAAAGCTTAGAAGACCAATAAATATGGCTTTCTTGGCTTTATGTAATAGCAGCAATTAGTTTAGGCATGTCCTTTATGAGGCAAAGGGTATCACTCTGTGGCCCAAACTGTGCGAGTTTTAACACATCATGTCACAAAAGTATTCACAGTATTTAGCACAGAGTTCCATAGGATTTTATGAATTGTGTTGCTAAACTTTCTAAGAAAATTACTGTTTTCTCTAGAAAAAAGTATTGTTGTAAATCTTACCTGGTACATTTGATGAAACCACTTAAAAAGAGATTGAGATAGTTAACATACACATCTGTGAGCTGGGCACAGAGTTAAATTTTGAGCCATACTCAAAAGGAAGTTGAAGCATTTGGATCTTTTGAAAATAGGATCTACACTACTGTTTGAGGAAACTTGACAATACTGCTTTTGCTCCTAAGTTCAATTTTTTCAACCTCTATCTCCAGTGCCCAAGTCAGTACAAAGCTCTTACACCAGTGATGCCATGATGATTTTTGTCTTTTCTTTTATACCCCTGTTATACCTTTTTGCAACTTCTGTATTCTTGGTGCTTTTTGCCTACATTCTTGGACTTGTTTGTTAAACTAAGAGACTAAACATTTTAGAGGCTTTGCAGTTAGGGTGCCAGTGTGCCCAGGCCCCAAGGTCCTCTCCAGAACACATTTTGTAAACTAAGATAGAACCATCCAGGGGAGGGTTCCTTAGAGAGGGGGACTCATTCAAGCCTCTCACTGGGGAATTTTTGATAGATATGCTAATTAGTAAGACCTAGAATGTAAGACCAGATATAGAGGAGGGGATTGTGGTGGCCATTGCAGGGGTGCATGGAGGTGTATTCGACCTGGTCGTGGTGCACCTAAGGATCCTTACAATAAATACCAAGGTAATACCCTTTCCCCCTTCTAACCGTGTTCGCCTCTTGATTTTAAAACCAGGAAAAGGCATCACCAGAAGGAAAGAAAATCTGTAAAAAGTACATAAAACCCATATGTTTATATAACCTGAATTCTGGGGCTGAATATTTCATGGTATTTAAAAATGCAAGAAAAAAGTAATTGCAAAACTTAAAACTCAGAAGTAATGCCTTTTTTTAACTAAGAAATCTTTTTCTCATTAACATGAAAATTAAAATATTTTTAAAAATTAAAAATAAAAAAAAATTAAAAATTAACAAATTTAAAAATTAAAAATTTAATTTTCATTACCATGAAAATTAAAAAAACTTAGGATGGTTTTTTTTCTTGTTTTTTTAATCCCCTAATAACTCTGTTGTTAATAGCTGGGGGAAATAGGTGGGATGGGGATAAGGAGGCAGAAAATGAAATTGCATCCTCAGAGATTGCTTAAAGATTCAGCACTGTTTCTGCAGCTATGGAGAAAGGAAGTTTGCTTAAGAAAATCTACATCTGTGTGTATAACAAAGACAAAATACCCATGCACATGGCCATAAGACAAAAGTTCACTAGTAAAGAATACTTAGAAAATTTGTTTGATTTTTCCACCCTCCTCCCAAGCTTTTTTAATACTGAGATGCTAATAATTAACATTAGAATATTTCTTGTAAAGTATCCAATTTATCCCCATGGGTACACCTGAAACTCAGACTTCATGACAAAAGATTCAGCTGAATTGTGTCCAGAAAAACAGGATTTACTTTCAAAAACTGCATTGCAGAGAAACTTCCAGTATGGAATAAAGAAAAAAAGTTCAAGAAAATGACAGACCAAAAAGATAATTTTTACTTCCCAAAGGAAAATGGGATCTTTAAGCTGTAGGGTGTTGCAAATATCCAGAGGTTGATATATGACGAACTTCACAGCCACAGGTTTGTCTGTATCCCGTGATCAGGTGAGAATGGAATTGTTAAGAGGTGAGATAACAGTTCGGTATCCATAACACATTCATCTTGAAAGTGCAGTAATATACTATGTTGTTATGGGTTTTTTTCTACTAGTAACTCTAGACATATATAGGCTTCTGAGTGTCTCTGTCTAAACAACCATAAAATAGGATATGCTGAAAGAGGAATTAGAGAAAGCATAGAAACTTGATGAAGCATGGCTGTCACAAGAAAGGGAGATGAATATTTTGAGTTGGCGCGTGTCACATGCACATAGCTGACAGATGCAAGGAGATGCATACTATATGTGTTGTTTAATTGATAGGCATTATAAAAGGTATGAGTTTAAGGGCTCCCCAGACTCTGGAATATTGTCTCAAAAAAGAGGTAAGTGTTGCAGAGAGTGTGATATCCTTCTGTGAACTTTCTCCTCTGCAAGAAAAAAGAATAAAGTCACTCTCTGGTGTGATATAGAGGATTTCATCCCTACTTCTGAAACTGGCAGCACTTCTTACATTCATTTGGATGGTCAGAAAAGTGTAAAAAGAGAAAGGCTAGCTGTATTCTTATCCTTCATTGTCTTCTCTGGACTATAGTCTCTAAAGAGACTGAGTTTAAGTACTTTAGATATAGAACAGCCCCAAAAGGTAAAGGGAGAGAGATGAAGCCTTATTTCCCCTCAAGCAATTAATTCCAGCTCCCAGTGGAAGAATGAGGGCAGTTGCTTCATTTTCATTTAAGTTTTTTTATTGCTGTCATCCACAAAGGCCATTTAGGTCCACAGTGAGACTCTTTAGGTGATGTGGATACTCGTATACCTTACTGCAAATTGAACGTATTAGACCATGATCTTTATGGCAAAGTGTCCAAAACCAAAATATAGCATATAACCCTTTGAAAATTGTTTTTACTCAGTGTCTGACATACAGAAAAAATAAGCTGAAAAGAAAGACTAAACAGAGATAACATTGTTTTCAAAAGCTTTAATTTATTTACCAACATACCTAATGAATGAGTGAAAAAAGGGAGAATAACAAACACATTTGTCTCATCCACTCACTTCCTCTTTATTCTATTCCTTTTAGGAAAAAACCCCAAACCAATATTTTAAACCTGTGAATTCTTCAGCATCGTATCAATAACGCTTTCATATTAATTAATCTGTAAGACCACAAACACATATTGACAGTTGTCTTGCTTTCATTTCTTGATAAATGTTAGAATTTAATGATCTCACAATGGATATTAGAGCAAGTAAACATATTTATCACTTTTGAAAAATCCAAACAAACCCGCAAGAGTACTTCCAATAGAATAAAATTCAGCTGTGACTATGCTGTATGTTTTCCAGGCAAAGCAAATTTTTCATCTACAGGGTTCGAAATTAAAGAGGCTGCCAAATTACTTTTATTTTATTTATCTTTTTCTCTCTGTGTAATCATTCATGAGTGCTACTTAAAATGTTACTGAGAAGGTTTTAGAAGACTGGAGGTACAGATTTAAATATAGGAACTTTCTGTCAACATGCATTAAAATTTCTCCTTGTAAAGGCTTGAGTAATATATATTACGCTTTAAAAATATAATAATTATAATAATATAAAAATATATTGTAATTTATTTATGAAAGCATACCATATAAAATATATACATTAACCACTCAATCAGTTGCATAATTAGAGTTTAAAAAAAGCTCCCAGGATTTCCAAGCTAACCATTCTCTCAGCAATGATATTTACTCCTCTTTGTGCACTCTTTCCATTTTCCTTTGTATGGGGAGAGATAAGAAGCTCATGGCAGCACAAAGGAGCACATGGCAGCACAGACCCTGGGGAGAGGAGGTGTCACACGGCAGACTCCTACAGAGAGGAGCCTGCCAGAAGCTGACAGACAGAGGAACAGTGCATGATCACCCCACAGAAGGACACTTAGAAGGTGCATTGCTGATGTGGCAACACGTGATAGGTCACTTGGTGAGAATTACTATGTAAGGAAATAGTGTGCCTTAAAAAAGTGTATAAAACCAGCTTGTTCCTTTGGATAAATGATCCAGATTCAGATTCCTACCCAGCAAAGTCTGAGTTTCAATCACTGACACTTTCTTACACATTTGAATAACAAAAAGATCTCTATATAATCAACACTGTGCACAAATCCAAAACACAGCCCCATACCAGCCCCTGTGAAGATAATTACCTCTATCCCAGCCAAAACCAGTACACACAGGTATTTGCACAGTAAAGAGCTTTTGAGGGAAGAAGAAACTGAACAACAAAAAACCATTTCCAGTTATGTCCAATGGTTTTGTTTGGCATCAGGGAGGAAGAATAACACTGGCAGTTTGTTCTTAGAGTTCAGAGCAGGAAAAGATAGTCAGAGATTACGTTCAAATAGGCAGAAAATGAGCACTCCCAATATGGTGACTTCTGGCAGCCTGTGTTGTTTTTCTTTGTCTATAGATATCTAAAGCCCTTACAGAAGGCTTTCTTTAACTACGGCAGCAGAAATGGACAAGTTCTCTCTGAGAAGGTATCTAGACCAGCTGAACTTGATCCTTATGTCAGAAACAAGAGAAAGCCATGTATGGTTGTAATTGCAGACTGTGGGAGATTAGGACATCCATCTGCTGACCACATGTACTGTTTTGGGAGGTTGATTGGTTGGTCGGTTTAATTCAAAATGTTGCATCCAGTCCTTGGAGTGTCATCGCTTTCTTGAATGTATCAGGATTTACTGTACAGCTCAGGGAACTAGGGTAGGAGTATATGGGTCCAGTTGATGTCATCCTTAATCCTGCTAGTGGGACAAGAGGCTCACATAGGAAGGAATCTTACAGATAGGTGAACACCTGGATGTCCAGTGGATGTCACTTGCAGAACTTCAGCCATGGGACCACTGTTGAGGAAAACATGACAGGAACCACATGAAAAAACCACATGGGCAAGATCCTCTTTCCCATCAGATTTGCTGGCATCTCAATCATAATTTTAAAATGGACCTATCAAGGAAATAATGACCACAACCCAATGAGAATTGGACAAAAGTGTAGGAAGCAAGGATGTGGTTTACATAGCAAGGTTTTGCTAGGGAGAAGGACTGTAGAGATGGCTTTTCTAAGAAAGCACTAGAAGCACTAGCTGCCCCCATGCCACACAGACCCCAGTTCCAGACAGCTCCAAGATGGCCAAACCCAAACCAAACAATGGTATTTGTAGCACTTTTGTGGTAATATGCTAAAGAAAGAGTAAAAGTACACAACAGTGGCTGTTAGAGACGAGTGAGAATATGAGAAAAACAATTCTGCAGACCCCTGAGATCAGTGAAGAAGGAGGGGCAGGAGGTGCTCCAGGTGCCAGAGCAGACAGTCCCCTGCAGTCTGTGGTGAAGACCATGGTGAGGCAGCTGTGCCCTTGCAGCCCATGGACGTTAATGGTGGAGCAGAGATCCATCTGCAGCCCATGCTGAAGTAGGTGGATATGATATGAAGGAACATGCAGTCCATGGAAAGGAGGCCATGCAGGAGCCAATTTTGACCCATGAAGGACGTATGCCAGGACAGTTCTTGAGGAACTGCACCCTGTGGGAGACACATATTTTGGAAAAGTGCTTAAAGGACTGTATCCCATGGGTGGTCTGGTGAGTTGACTCTGACTGAACACCAGGTGCCCACCAAGCACCTCTATCACTTCCTTACTCACATAAACAGGAGGGAAATAATATGACAAAAGGCTGTTGGATCAAGATAAAGACAAGGAGAGATCACTCAGCAATTGCTATCATGGGCAAAACTGCATTGACCCTACAAAATTAATTTATTTTATTGCAAATCAAATAAAAAAAGAGTAGGGATGATAAGAAATAAAACTGAATTTTAAAACACCTTCTCCCTACTCCTTCCCTCTTCCCAGGCTTAACTTTACTTTTAAATTCTCTACCTCATCCACGGGAGCAGTGCAGGGGAATGTGGAATGAGGGTTGCAGTTTGTTAATGACACATTTTCTCTGCCACTTCTTTCCTCCACAGGAGGATGACTCCTCACCCTCATCCCCTTCTACAAAGGAGACAGTCCTTCATGATCTTCTCCACTGTGAGTCCTTGCACAGGCTGCAGTTATTCATGAACTGTTCCAGCATGGGTCTCTTCCACAGGATGCAGTCCTACTGGAAGAAGATACTCCAGTGTGGGTTCCCTGCATGGTCACAAGGTCTGCCAGCAAATATGCTCCAGTGTGGGCTCCTCTCTCCATGGGTTGACAGGTCCAGCTCGGAGCCTATTACTGCATGGTCTTCCCATGGAACCACAGCATCCTTTGAGCATCCCCCCAATCCAAGGTGGGGTCCTTCCTGGGCTGCAGATGGATCTCTGCTCCACCATAAACCTCCATGGACTGTGAGGGGACAGCCTGCCACACCATGGTCTTTACCAGGGCTGATCTGAAAAAAATGGTAATCTGAAGAAATTCCTGAGGGCTGGAAAAAGGAAAATATTGCACCCATCTTTAAACAAAAAAGAGGTTCCAAGGAACAACAGACCAATGACCAAATCTTCCTGAAAGACAAAAGCAGGAAGGACAATGTCAGGACCCTAAGGATACTACTGGGCTCTGAACGACCTTCAATCACAGCCCCTGCTCAGGCAGCCCATGCTACAAGGTACCTGTGTTTAGCCCTGCATCTAGCCCTGTCCCAAGTCCCATCCTGAAATCTGTTTGTCTTCTGCCTTCATAGCTTTCTAACTGGACTTCTCTGCTGGATTCCAGACCCAAATATTTAGGTTCCATTATCTGACTGTAGACAAAACCAAATTACTATCACCAACTCATACTCAAGACAGACTGTTAGAGTGCATTATGCAAATAGCGCAGTGTAACAAATTTTGATATCAACTACCAGAATGTTAGAATACAGTGACCCAAAACTGCAAGCACCAAATACGTTATAAATTACACAGAATATTTTGTCTTATATTTCTTATTATGGGATCTAAAACACTGCAAATATAGTTCAGACAGTTGATTAGCTGGCAAATGAGCCTTTAGTGAGAGGCTGCAAGTAAAGCACATTTACTTGCAGAAGGCAAATGTAAATTTACATGATTGATGAACTTGCTGAACATTTTTAAACCTATAACTCTGGAGATCTTGGAATGCTTCTCCTAAAATGTGTACTTTCCAATCATTCAAAATAGCTTTTAATAAAAGGTCTACCTTAGTAATTGTCAGAGTTCATTAAGTTTTATTTGTTGTGACACTGCCTTTTGATGTATTTGTGCTTACTTATGCATTCCAACTCCATGGATTACTGTCCTAGAGGACCAACATGACTCCTATGCTCTAGTTTTTTCACCCTTTTATAATGGCCAAACCTTCTGTTAGAATCACTTCCTTGTAAAGTATCATGGAAGCATGGAAGGTCTTGGGTTGGAAGGGAATTTAAGATTATATAATTACAACTCCAAGGCCATGGGAAGGGATGCCAACCACTAGACTGGGTTGCTTAGGGCCCCATCCAACCTTGGACAGATATCATGTTGCTTCTGTGCACATACATTTTTTAATTAAGGAAAGAATAAATGTGCTTTACCTAAGACTAATTTTTCTCCCAGTTCAGAAAGAATATATGAAATTTAAATAAATTATTCTACTTGTTTTTAGAGCAAGATCCAATCTTATTTGCTAAAATAGATTAATACAAGAAATTTCATTTTTATTCTAAATTTTTCTGAGCCTTTTGAAAAATTATGAACAATCTTTTTTCCTGCAGTCTTCACTGGAATCACAGTATATGGATTCTGAAGGAATTTAGAGGACCAGATACCCTATTAACTAAAGGGATTAACTTTGGAATCTAGATTTTATTGAAAAATTTCAATAGACAAAATATGTTGAATCTGAAGCCATGTTCAAGTGTAATTTTTTATCTGGCTATTAAGAGTTACATAAACATCATTCAGTTTAGGATTAAACATCCTAAGACTGCTACTTGGTAACAAAATATATCATATATACAAGTTGGGGTCATGACATCTGAGAGGGATCAATCTGATTTTTATTTATGCCTCAACATATGTTACATTCTTCTAAGGGCTACACGTGTGCTGGCAGCCCTGTCCCCGAGGAGGCTTCGCCTGGCAGCTAATCAGGGCAGAGAAAGCTTTCACAATCAGACTACAAGTGACTGCCCCCTCACTAGCCAGTGGGGGCGAATGCCCGGGAAGTATGCCCACAAAATTGATCTGGGGGAGGAGCCTTAACACATGAAAGCAATTAACTGCAATGAAACGGGGGCCATTGGCTTTTGGGTTTTTTGGAGGGAGAAGAGGGCTCCACCTATACGGCCATCTCGGCCCCCCTCCTCCCTTCATTTTTCCTTCCCTGTGGTCCTGTTCTCTTGCCTGTGCCTGCTTCACAAATAATCACAATAATTTGTGATTTGTGATTACTTATTTGTGATAAGTAATCACAAATTTGCCATATTTTGCTCTTCCCGGAAACCAGTTCGTCACCGCGAAGACCTCCGCCCGAGAAATCTATCAAAAGGATTCCCCCGACTCCCTTTACATAGCGGAACAGGACAACATTGTAGAACTGTGGAATCAGAATAGTTTTAGTTGGAAGGAACCATAAAAATCATCTAGTTCCAACCCCCAGCTATGAGCAGGGACACTTCCCACTAGACCAGGTTGTTCAATGCCCCACCAATCAGGCCTTGAACACTTCCAGGGATGGGACAACCACACCTTCTCTGGGCAGCCTGGTCACGTGCCTCACCACCCTTACAACAAAGAATTTCTTCCTTATGTCTGAATTCCTCTCTTTCATTTTGAGCTCATTAGTCCTTGTCATATCACTAGAGTTCCTGATGAAGAGTCCCATTCTGACTTCCTTGCAGACCCCCTTCAGATGGGAAGGTTGGTATGAGGTCTCCATCAACACCTTCTCTTCTACAGGCTGAACAGCCCAATTTTTCTCAGCCTTTCTTTCATAGAGAAGGCACTCTAGTCCCCTTATCAACTTCACGGCACTTCTCTGGGTTAGCTCCAACATTCCATGACCCTCTTACATTGGGAGCACCAGAACTGTACACAGTACTGAACACAGTACTGTACACAGTACTCCAGGTGGGGTCTCATGGGAGTAGAGTAAAGAGGCAGAATCACTTCCTCTGACCTGCTGGTCACACATTTTTTGATGCAGCCCAGGATAGAGTTGGCTTTCTGGGCACACAGTGCAGGCTTGTGTTGAGTTTTCCACCAACTATCACCCCCAAGTCCTTTGCAGTGCTGCTCTCAATCACTTCTCTGCCTAGCTTGTAGATGTAGGTAATCTGGAAGTAATGAGGAAATACATCTGAAAATGAAAAATTGAATGGAGCGAGTTGTCATCTTTCTATTCAGTTTAGTGAGCCTAATGTAGATGAAAACTCCATACAGTCTCGATACAATATTAAGATTAAAATCATGTGATACAGTAAAGCACATTCTGTCATGGCTCATATATTTAGAATATGGCATTAATAAAAAAAGGAGAAAATAAAATGAGAAAAATATGTTAGGTGATGAACTACATATCTTAGTAGACACCTTAAATAGTCAGAGACAGAAAAGAATTTTGAAGTCTTGTCAGAAGACTGACATTAAAGGCTAATTTTCAATGCAATTACAGAATTAATTGGAGCTTTTCCTTCCATAAGTAAAAAGTGCATTAAGTGTTTAAGGTCATCCCCCTTTGAAGCAGAAAGTACAGACTGAGAACTTTGTGCCCTCTTTGTGTACTTTGAACATGTAAGCAAATTATACCAGCAAGGTATTTCATTTTTCATTTGTGTAACATTGTATTTTTAGGTTCATAGGTAATAATAAACAGGAATAATACATTGAAGTACATCCAGTGCTCTGTACCTGTGCTGGTTTTGCCTGGGGTAGAATTAATTTTCTTCACAGTGACTAGTATGGTGAGGGCATGTTCTGGATTTATGCTGGAAAGACTGTTGATACTGTGTTAAAATTATAAATCCTGAAACAAAATGCGAAGTATGAAAAGACTAGACTAAGAATGATCACATGATTTTTTATTACAAATTCTCCCACCATAATGTTTTCAAAGTGTTTTAAAAAACTACAGAGACAAGTTTGGACATCCTAATTCTGATATTTAAATATGTCTGCATTTAAACACAAGAAAGACTGCATTAATTCAAATAGTACTATCTGTGAAATATAATCTTAGACATACATTCAACACTTCTAACTGTAAATCAACAAAATTTTTATCTTGTGTGCACTGACAATACCTGAACGCTTACATTCTGAGGCACAGACAAATAAATGCAACAACTGCCAACCAATATAATAATCTAGCCTGGGTCTGACAAAAGCATTTTTATTAAAATTAAACCTCAAAAATGAAAGAACACATCAATTATCCTGGATTATTTTTTTTTTAAATTTACTTAACTGCAGTTTAAATCACTAGCACCATATGCAGAGTACAGAAGTTAAACAGCAAAAAACCAGCTACAAAAACAGAAAACTGAAAAATAACATTTTCCTGCAGCGTTTGTATCTTACCATGGCTGGAAATCACAAGGGAAACAAAAGAATGAGCACACTGAAAACTTAATTGCACAGATGAAGAACAGAAGTATTACTATCACTATTTACTGGTGCCAAGATTAAAACACGCCAAGGTTAAGACATGGAAAAGAGCCCTATCGGACTCCAAATCTGGTGGTAGTCCTACCTTAATGATATCAAGTACCTTAAAAGGTGAGAAAAATAACAGAAAAAACACATTTCTGTTTGTGTTTTGATGGTTTCAAATTACATACTTAGTTCCGAAAAGCATCTTAGTTCAAAAGAGCCTACGAACAATGTTTTTTTCCTGAAATCTAGATACGGAGTGCTCCTGAGGACATATATGAGGCTAATAATATGTGAACACATTAAAGAAATAACAGTCTTTCTGCCTTAATAAGTACATTTTAAATGTAACCATTTAAATTACAATTTATGCATGTGCAATGGTCTGTCTCTAAACACCATTCCAGATGATGGTGCAATATCAAAATAGATAGAACACTTCCAAAAGAAGACTGTTCTATAGGAACATCTCTCTCAGTAATACTGATTTGTTCAGACACAAAAATGATCATCAAAACTTTCTTTGTTTTTGTCACAAATTTAATTTAGCTCAATACAGCAAGAGCAGAAAATGGGCCCATGCACTGACACATGATTGTCTATACCATTTAATTTCTAGGTCAGCATCAATGCTGACTTTGGCTCAGACAGGGAACGTCCTCCCAGATAATGCCTGCAAAGAATTTTAAATCCTTAAATGTTGGGGAAAATGTCCTATAAACAAAATTTACTTGGTTTGAAGAAGAAAAGCACCATATGGTTGTGGTTTGCACTACGTCATTCACCTGCAGGGTCAGATGAACAACCTTAATCCTCAAAGGAGACCCACTGAGAAAGAATTGTATTGAATTGTACTAGGGGTAGTCCAGAAAGTATGATAAATCAACATATCTATACTCTAGAAAGCTAGAAATAGCCTATTCTTTTTAGCTTAGTTACCCAACGATAAAGAAAGAACAGAGCACCAACCTTCTCTGTGATACTGTCTAGAGGAAACACACATCAAAGAATTTAGGTTGTCCCAGTTGATAGCATAGGGTTAAAATGCTTCTAAAAATCGTGATAGTCAAAAGTGGGCCTCGGGAATGGGAGTGGGCATTGCCTTTGCTAAATCATGTGAACCTGCACCTGTGCACCCACCTAATATGCAATGATTGCTTGGTAATTGAATGGGCATTGTCTTTGCTAAATCATGAGAACCTGCACCTGGGTACCCACCGATGGTTGCTTAGTAATTGAATAGTAAAGGTGATTGTTTAATCGCAACCAGAATCGTGGGAAAGGAAAAACAAACATGGGAAAGGTTGTGAGGAGGGGGCTTAAAGCTCATGCTCTGGAGAAAACAATAGAACAATACAAAGTTAATGATCAACATGTGATTATTCAACAGTTATGTAAGGAAAGGGTATAAAATGTATCCATCTCAAATCCATGTTGGAATCAGACTTGGGTCTGTACCCCGATTCCCAGAGCTCTCCAATAAAAGCACCTGCATATAATCATGCAGTGATTATGTGTTTCTACACTAACACACTCAGTTGCTGATAGCGTTAGTAGTATGAATCCGGAACAAAGACTTTGGTGTCCCCATGCTCTAATTCTTACTCACATTGTAGAGTACTGTAGCAATTCAATTCTAATTACTTGTGTCTTGTGACTGAGGGCTAGAAAATTTTTACATTATACAAGGAATAAGCAACCATTATGATTGAGCGTATATTTCCCACAATTCTCCTAAAAAGGTACCTATTTCATTTTTTTCATATATTTGTAATTTTCTAAATTCTGGGATTGTGCTTTAACCTGCAGAAAAAGAGTGTGATGTGGAACCACCAGCCACTCAGAAAACAAGTCACTAATACTCTGCAGTTGAGTTTGTGTCAAACCACTGTAATTTCTTTTCTCTATGTATCATTTAGTGCCTTTCCTTGCTTGGAAGAAAATAATTCTTTCTGTGTGATGTGAGGGTGATCAGAAAAACCTGAGATTTTGATCATAAATTTCTCATAACATCCTCTAGAAATTTTCATACAAGTGGCAATTACAAGTCTTAATAAGCGCACTACTTTGAGATTAAATGAGTTGTTCCTTAAAAGTCATTCAAGTTTTGCAATAATTTATCGCTCAAAATTGAAAACTGATCAGTTTTACTGTTATACTTCTGTTTGATTATTTTTTCTTCTTTGGAGTGCCAAATTAATTGTAGGTATAAAGGTTAATTTTATATGCCAAATTTTTTTTTATCCATTTTAAAATGTTGATTATATGTGCTTTCATCTCAGCTTTACAACATACAGCAACAAATTTTCTTTGACTTTAATGAAAGTAAGATCAGATCTACATCACTTTTTCATGTACGACTTTCATATTTTCTATTAGATCATGTGACAAAAAACTTGTCTAAATACTCAAAAGGGCACACACAGAAAACATGTAGCGGGGAAAATACATGTGATACTTTGTCTCAGCTCCTCCTAGACCCATCTCAGGAGCCATCAGACCATCAAAGGCCCATCTCCACAAGCCCAGAGGAGCAAAGAGCCCACAGGCAGGTAAGAATGCAAATAAAAGACTGAGAGGAATGGATAGTCTGTTCCTGCTCCTCACAGGGCTGTTCCAGGAGACTCTTGGAGTCTCCAAGGGTGAGTCTATTGGAGTGACTGGCTTTGAGGGATGGGAGTAGTACGTACAAGACTTGGTGTGTGCACGACAGTCTGTGACAGAAAGTCTAGTTCTTGAGCTTGAGGTATTTTTTCTGTTTTGTCAAGATGAGTCTAGATTAACCCATATTTCATTGACCTCATTTTAGGTTCTTAGTAATCTTTATTATTATTTATGATTTGGGGATGTCGGAAAAATGCAAAGACAGCCATATAGTTGTACATGGTAGTCGCAAACTCTCTTCTATATAAGATCATATAACTTAATTTGGTAGGAACAAGATGGTGACTATTTGACTTAAAAGTGCATGTGGAGGGTTGAATTTGGCTGACTTGACAGCTAATACTATCTCATGCCCCCTTCTCTACAGGGGAAGGTGGGAAAGTAAGATTAAAAAAACCTACTGGGTCAAGAGAAAGACAAGGAAATAATTTGCCCATAATCATCATGGACAGAGACTGGACTGGGAAAATTTTTTTATTGTTTCTTAAGTACGTATAAGTAAGAATAGAATTCAAAAAATCCAGCTATTCAGATGTACAGGGGGGCCCATGGCCTCTTCTCACAGAGGAGGTCCCCAAAGCCCTCACCTCCTCAAACCTTGTCATGTAAACCAAGACCAGTGCAACGACTGTGGAATTGTTCTTTTTCCTATGCTTTCTGGGTGGAGGTAATCCCAGAAGGCAACAACTGTTCTATTTATTCTAGAGTTGCGTGTGCTGCCTGTAGGAATCTCTGAAGAGACTTTCATTTTTTTTTCTCTTGGCCATTGATACTTCCACCCAACCATTTCTCTGTCCTTTATACCTGTTTTTGGAGATATGACTTGTCTGGATAGAGAAAATACCCACAAATCTGTTGAACGCGTCTTTTGACAGATACTTCTTTGTGAACTCCATCTCTCTCCTTCATACATAGAACTCAGGTATATAACTCTAGGAATGACTGTTTCTGTTTCAATGGAAAACAATTATAATTTTCTACATATACAGATAAGGTGTTGTTTTTTGTTTTTTTTTTTCCCAGAGACTGGTAACAAATTTTGGCAAATCAGGAAAGAAAAAGTTATTTTATTTATCATGTGCTGAATATTTATCTCAATTTTCTCAGATGCTACAACTCTATCACAATCTGTTTTATATAGAGAGGAAGAACAAAGAGGCTCATATAGTGGTACACAGAACTATAGAATGTGATATATCCTTCCTTTACATCTGTGAAAATAATATATATTTCAAGAGCTAGGCTAATTAAGCAGATTTTCACTTAAATTATATAATCCTCATAATTTACACGCTTTTCAAAGGAAGACATCACTGAAATATGCATCAGGGGGATTCACTGTCCTTCATAGGAAAAACATCTTCATAATGGACTTTCAAGATACTCACAATTTTACATATTTATATCTGTAAATAATTAACTGAATAATCTTTCATCAGATTATATTTTGTAATTAATGTAAAAATTATTTAAATGCATATTCATGGTGACCAGAAAGCTGAAAGCCAACAATTTCAAATGACACTTTTTGGTTGCTGGAAGATCTTTTTAAATATAGATTCAAAATAATAATTATGTCCTCATGTAGAAAATTGCTGTGTGTCAAACAAAATATTTATTTTATAAAATAAATGGGTTTTTTTTAATAGAAATATTTCTAAAAATTTGTGAATGGTTTAAGTCATCATTGCTATTAGGTAGCTTCACTCTTGATTCCTCTCTTAACATAGAAAGACTTTTGACCCCTGCTTTCCACCTGTTGCTTCTTTCAAGGGAGAAAGGAATAATTATGCAGTGCAAAATTAATTAAGTTAAATTGAGCAGAACTATTTATTTTACAAATACTGGTTTTATAAAGTGACAATTAGTAAATGCTAAATAAGACAAAGACAATTTGATTTGAAATTACTATCTGTAAAGTACGCTTATTTATAATCAAATTTAATGGTGGCTGTAAATGTTAATTTTTCTAATTCAGTTTGGAGATAAAGGATTGTAACTAACTCCATATTAATTTACTAAGGATTAGCAAGAGGAGTGTTGAGAATACTTGAAAGGCATATTCATGTGAAAATATGAATACAAATCAAGAGAAATCAGATATTCAGATGCAATTCTAGTTTCAGCTAACATTCCTTCACAGACCAAAAATCATCTGAATAAATAATATAAGATAATTCTTAGACCTTTTTTCAAATTGATGAGGCTGAACTAATTTTCCAGCTCTTTTTGAAAATCATTTCTACAGCTATCTAGCAACAAAGTCAGTATAAGTGTATGATGTATGTCTTAGACATATCTAATGGACTGTGATGTAAGAATGTGATTCTGTATTAACTGTAAATCTCTTCCATGTCAAGATGATAACAATGTGATTGGTAATAATAATCTCATCTTTGTTGGTATTTCTTATTTGGTTATAGTTGATACTCTCACATCATCTAGAGGTTTCACCTATGAACAAGGCTGTATCTCAAGACTCATCTTACATACATAAGAAAAAGTCTAAAGAAAGCTATACTGATGTGAAGGTCCAGAGTTTAATTATTTTGTTTAATCTACAGGAATAGCTACATCCTCACTGATATATTAAAGTCCACTGGAAGTTAACTTTGGCTCCAGAAATGGATAGACTATTATGGTCATGCCATGAAAAAAACCCAAACCATGGCTCTTTTTTAGACTCGTGAGGTTTTCTGTTCTTTGGGATAAAAAGGTAACCTTCTTTTGAAGGTTTTGAGATTCTCTTGAACATATTTGGTTTTGCTGAGTGGGAGAAAAGTGGGTTGCAATGCTGTGCATTGGTTCCCACAGACTGTAGGGAAATGCTTACAAATCCTGTCTTCTAAGAATGATAGAATGGCTTGGGTCGGAAAGGATCTTAAAGATCATCTAGTTCCAATCCCCTTGCAATGGACAGAGACACTTTTCACTAAATCAGGTTGTTCAGAGCCCCATCCAGTCTGGCTTTGAAAACTCCAAGGGATAGGGCATCAAGACCTTCTCTGGAGATGTTATACTGCCTCACCAACCTCACTGTAAAAAATTTAATCGTAAAAGCCAATCTAAACCTACTCTGTTTCAGACTGAAGTCATTCACCCTTGTTCTATCACTACACACCCTTGTAAAAGGTCTCCCTCTTTCTTGTAGTCTCCCTTCAAGTACTGGAAAGCCAAAATTAGGTCATCCCAAAGCCTTCTTTTTTCCAGGCTTAAAAATCCCAATTCTCTTAGACTTTGCTCGTAGGAGGGGTGCACCATTCCTCTAATCAGCTTGGTGGTCCTCCTGTGTATCTCCTCCAAAAGGTCCATGTCCTTTCTGTGCTGGGCACTCCAGAGCTGGAAGCAGCAGTGGAGGTGGTCTCACCAGAGCAGAGCAGAGGGGCAGGATTACCTCCCCTCCCCTGCTGGCCACACTGCTTTTGATTAAGACCAGGATACAATTGGCTTTCTGGGATGCAAGTGCAGATTGCTGGCTCATGTCCAGCCTCTCCTCCACCAGCACACCCAAGTCCTTCTTGGAAGGGCTGCTCTCAATCTGTTCATTCCCCAACCTCTATTGGAATTGGAGGTTTTCCCCAACCCAGGTGTGGCACTTTGCACTTGGTCATGATAAACTTCATGACATTTCCATGTGTCAACTTCTCAAGTTTGCCCAGGTCCTTCTGGATGGCATCCCGACCATCAGCTGTGTGAACCACACCACTCATCTCAGTGTCATCGGCAGACTTGATTAGGGTGCACTCTGTCACTTATTCTATGTCATTAATGAAGATAATAAACAGAGTTTGTCCCAATAAGGACCCCTGAGAAAAAACATTGATGTTGCTGATGTCCACTGGGACTCTGAGCCATGGACTATTACCCTCTGGATGTGACTGTCCCATCAATCACTTACCCACCTAACAGTCCACCCATTGAATCCCTCTCTTTCCAATTTAGAGAGCAGAATATTGTGTGGGACCCAGAGAAGTTTTGGACGTCCACATCTTGGAGTGTTCAAGGCCAGGTTGGATCGTGGTAGCTCTGAACCTGATCTAGGGGAAGGTGTCCCTGCCTGTGACAGTTGAAACTAGATGATTTTAAGGGTTTCTTAAACCATGTCAAAAGCTTTATAGAAGTTCAGATAAATGACATCTGTAGCCCTTTCCTTGGGATGCTGTTCAGGAGCTTGAGGAAGACAAGATTCTAGTCAGAGACTTGCAAAAGAGTGTCATAAACCTAGATCCAAACTTTCTAAATTGAAACATAGACAGAAGTTACATGCTTGTGTCCAGGAAAGCAATCTAGAAAGACATCCTTGAAAGGACCTTAAAACTTAAAAATTTGCAGATCTGATTTGCCTAGTAGTCTCCCTGATTACTGAAGCTAGAGATTATGTCTACAAAAACATACCATATAGAAACCATAGATTGACACAAACCTTGTTATAGTACAGTTCTCCTGTGTCACTGATAAATTGTACTTAAGGATCCCAAACCATGAAGTCAAACCATGAAGTTGCTTAAAAAATGGAGCAGGTAGACATGGCTATTTTCATTATAGTAGGCTAAGGATTATTGAGCTACTAAAGAGAGTGAAGATTCATATTTTCCACTTTTGTGTCCCATTTTACCAATCTTTAAAGGACTGGAAATAAGATCAATCTGAGTTTCTTCAGTTAAAATCAACAGGTTCCATTTTGTGATGGTATCTTCCCATGTCTCTTAAGGGCATATGACCTTTATATAAAGTTTAAAAAAATAAGAAATTGTTTCCCCATAAACACTCAATATAGACAAAACTAAATATCTACAATAGGAGTGATAGGGCATATTTTTTAAGCAAGATACTAAAAGCCAATTTATTTAGATTTACATTTAGGTTGCAATAGAATAGATACAAATATCCATTAGGTTTTAATCTAATATTTAAATATGTAAAGAAAAAAAAATTTGAATCATTTTGATAAAACCAGTAGTATACTGTTGTAAAAATTCAGTAACTGGGAACTGATACTGGAAAAAATTACTATACATAACCACTAGTGAAAAAAATTAGTAATTTTAGCTGGACACTGATACTGAAAAGGGGCATTCAAGTATGAGTAGTGAATACACTGCCTTGCTATCTGTTGGAAAAAAAAAAAACAATAGAGTGAAATTTTATGAAATACCACAGACATTTCATGACAAATCAATAGTCACCTAGTGAGGAAACCAAAGTAATATATTTATTCCATCTGCAAGCCACTAAATTTCATTTGGTTTCTGTGTAATTCACTTTTAACCAAAACTTTTTTCCAATTTCTCTTTAGAATACCTAAATCAAAGAGTGGATGCTTTTCATGGATTAAGATTTGCCTGGTTTACAATTCTGTCATTATATCTGCTTGGGGACTCAATATTTGCAATCTACAGAGGAGGAAAGACTTCAAGCTCCTGTCTTTTTTACTTCCTTAATAATTCACAGCTTCATAATATTTTCCTGTTTGTTGGAGTGTCCCGTCAAGCTCAACACTTGTTAAAAGATATTTTTAGAAAGTCTTTGTTTGTACATAAAATGCAAACTTCCGTGTATTTAAAGTGTAATGTTCAGCAAGTGTCTCTCATTCAGCAGAGCCTTTGTAACAGTCTGTATATATATAATAAACTTCTGTTCTATCGTACCCCTATTTCTGCATGGATTCTTTTTTCTTTTCCTTCCTAATTTAATTTAAAAAGTAATAGTGGAATTTTCTCCCCTTATTTCTTCTCTGCTGGGGCTCATCTGCCCAATTAGTGAAGTCTGTGAAATTTCAGAATTTATTTTGTGAATATCAGCCTATGTTCTTCCAAGTCAGGCCTATCCACTCACAGCCTGAAATTTCAAAAACTATTGCTTGGTAGGTTTATAGCTACACTATTCCTGAGACATGGAGTAAGAGAATAAATATAGCACTTGAATATATCTCTCCTCATGTAAATTTGGCACAAGTATCAGACAATAAAATGACAACATATATCTTAGTTTTAGCACAGTGTTGTACCTTTGCATTCATCTGCTGTTTCTACTACTTTACTGAGTTTAATGCGTAATTCTAGCAGGTTCAATTTATTTACCTAAAAGCTACATATCTCATCCAAAATATTTGTCTCTGTCTAGTCAGTAGACAAACAGAAGTTCCATTAGAGAACGATATTCACAGTAATTACCTGTGTCAGAGAAAAGCACATATAACACAAAAATACTTTATTGCTTTGGAAGTTACATTATGTTAGATACGCATGTTCTAAAAAGGATTAAAGTGGTTCATTCAGCCACATTAATGTAAGTGTTTAATTTCGTTTGAGATATTTTAAGGCACCCAAGACATTTACATATGACTGGCAGATGCTGTGGTCTCAATGGTCTGGTGGCAGCTGGAAATCAACTAAAATATCCTACAGGATCTTAGATGGCACTACATGTGTTCAGTCAAGTGATTTGAGCCAAACTTATGATAAATAAGATAGCAAGAAAGCACGGATAATAGGATAGCAAGAAAGATGGACATAAGAGATGGAAATTTTAAAGATAGAAATGAGATTATGCTACTTGTTATGCAGCCATGCATTTAGAAAGGACCTTTCTTAACATTTCAGTAAAGCTTTTTATAATTCAATCCTCTGTTTACTTCGTCAATTACATTGTAATTATTTAATAGCATCTAAATTAATGCTGGGGTGATAAATAAGAGTTCATTAAAATGTAGACAAGAAGAAAACCACCAGAGATTAAAAAAGTTCTTTTAGGCTGTCTAATTTGTCTCTTTGCTAATAAAAGAATCTGTCAATTTTTTTTGAATACTCACATGTACACCTACAAGGACACATGTTGATGTATAGTCACAGATACTTGAGTATTTTGTATTTAATATTACGGTAATACTTCCTCACATTTAGTTTTGAATGCCCAAAGCAGGAGATTTTCAAGAGACTTTTTTCCTTTGTCTCAGAAATTGTTTTCTGATGGACTTATTATTTACCTTCATCTTTCTTTAAAAATTTTTAGTCGTTATTCCCAGCACATTCACAAAAAAATAATTTTTCATTATTGCTTGCAACTTTTTGATACTTGTCATGATTAGAAATATTTGTCCACGATTCAGTCTTTCCATAGTAATGCACAGAGTGGTGCACTACAATAATGCACTTACTACAGCCTGCTAAAGATGACTTTCACTACTACTATGAAATGAGTAAAGGCTCTGTGCAGACCCAGTAGTGCAGAATCTCAGCTTCACCTTGACCCAGTCTGGGTTTAATTGGTTTAAGTCCTGCACTGGGGCCTGGTAACTGCTTCTTCCCCAGATTTTCCTTGAGCTCTGGGGATGTGACAAGAGTGCCAACAGGAGGCCACTGTCAACCTGCAGCTGGCAGCCCAGGAGAAAGAGACACTGTGATAAGAAAAACAGACACAAGGCTAAGTGAGAAGAAATCACTTCCCAGGAATATCACATTCCCAAAATGAAGACCTTTGGACATAATTCATCATTAAAATCCCCTCCTTTGTTCTTAAACAGGTGTTGACTTTGGGACTCCAAAACATAGTGGCAGTATAAGCATTAAAGGGAACAAAAGGGGTTCATGGTAGTAGGTTTAAAAGTTTTTTCCTTTCTACTACTTTTAACATTAATATAAATGAGACTTCTCTTTTTACTTAGAGAGCTTGGACAATTCAACTGTCAAAACACTAATTGGTTAAATTTTTGACTTCAAATGTTTGGTGTCTTTCCTTTTAGCTGTAGTAGTCTGTGTGTCATGTCTGTGTGTACAAAATTTATATGCTTGTTTTTTTAATTTTCGTATTCCTTAAGAACTACTCTTCTATCTGGCATCAATATTATTTCTGCAAATGCATAACTGCAAAATATCCTTTCTGACTGCATTTCTTCCATGTTTTGTCTGTCATTCAGATTGCTAGCTCTTCTTGGCAGGAGTTATGATTTACATAGCCAGTAAGACATACCCATTAACAGTAGGAAAATATTTCGTCCATCATTAAAAGTAAAAAGCATTTGATCTCTGAAAAATTATCTGTTAGAAAGAAGATATTACTTAAATAGATGCACAACTTCAAAAACACACAATGAAGGCGTTTTGTCTTTGCTTTTGTGTTTTGGGGTTTGTGGTTTTTTGTGTGTTTTCTCAATTTTTTCAATAACATTACAGAAATAATTATAATTTTTAAAATTGCACAACATATAAAAAAGCTCTACAACAATAATGATGATACAGATAATAAAACTTCTGTGTAATTACTGCCCTATTCCTGTAATAGCTCTTAAAAAATCATTGCCATGGCATGCCATGATGGCTCAGTTTATACTTGTAGCATATTTATTTTGCCCATCTCCATGAGCAAAATGAAAAACAATATAATTTTTGAGCATTTTTAATAATTATTATTGTCACAACATTTAGATATCTTCTTTAGGTTAAAACACTTCCTTTTATTTCAATTATTTTCAGTAACACGAGAAAGTACAGAAGACAGAACAATCCATTTTTATACACGTGATACATTAATATGGAAAGTACTGTTTACTAGAATTTTTGAAACTGATTTTTTTTTTTTGCCAGATGAGAAAAATTACTAGACTTGCCTTAGAGTATTTTCTATGTTGAAACTGCAAGACTTCTCAAATGGAAGCAGTAAAATAGCTCTTCTGAAAGACAAATAAACTGAGCTACAAATGAAATATTACTTTCTTGGTGAAAAAAAAGTACCTAAAAATCTAAAATACAGTTTTACCTTTTTTAGCCCCAAAGTAAAATTTACAGAAAAATAAACTGAAAACAAATCCAAATTCCAGTAACAGCTAAATAAGGACTCCAAAGCAAATAATTATTTTCTTGAAAGAAAATGTACCAAAATGTTATTGGAAATACACTTCTGCCTGTTTTGTCGTTGAATGTTTCTGTCTGAAAATCTGTCAATACCCTGAAAACCAGAACTTAGCTCTTGCCTCTCATGCTTTTCTTCCTTCCACAGGCTTAGAGAGCTGGAGTTGTCAAACCCAAAGAAGAGAAAGCTGCAGGGAGACCTTATAGCCGCCTTCCAGGACCTAAAAGGGACCTACGAGTAAACTGAAGGAGACAGCTTTAAACTGAAAGACAATATGTTTATATTACATAATAAGAGAAAATTCTTTACTGTGATGGTGGTGAGGCACTGGAACAGGTTTCTCAGGGAAGTTCTGGATGCCCCATCTCTGGGAGTGTTCAAGGCCAAGCCGGATGGATCTCTGAAACACCTTATCTAGTGGAAAGTGTCCCTGACTGTGGCAGTGGGATTGAGGTAAAATGAGATTTAAGATCTCTTTCAACACAAACTATTCTGTTATTCTGTGACTCTGTGAGAGAGATGTTAAAAGAAAAAGGAGCGGAAATCAAGAATAAAGTAGTTGGATACTGGGAAGAAGTAATTACATTTTGCTTTGTCCTGAAATACCAGGAATATAAAACCTCAAGAAGTTCTAGGCAGGCACACGACCTGTTGTGTTGGTTCTGGATGGTGAAACACCACGACCTTCCCAAAAGCGCCTCCAAGGAAGCCTCTCGGTGCAGCCAGCACACTGCACACACACGTACACACACACCGGATAGCTGGGGAAACAGTCCAACGAGGAATGAGCAGGAGAGGCCTTCACATGGGCTTCTACAGGAGAGATTTTAATGCGTCCCTACTCCAGACAGGTCTCAGACAAATCCAAGCAGCACAATGGGAGAAACTCTGAGGG
This sequence comes from Machaerirhynchus nigripectus, assembly GCA_013397975.1. Classification (NCBI taxonomy): domain Eukaryota; kingdom Metazoa; phylum Chordata; class Aves; order Passeriformes; family Dicruridae; genus Machaerirhynchus; species Machaerirhynchus nigripectus. The sequence continues at coordinate 138,777 of VZRQ01006651.1, forward strand.
TGTATCAGGTAACAAGGGGTGTAGTGGCCAACGGAGCCAACCAGGGAGGCAGAACTGGGGTACATTAACATAACAGAACAGAGCATTCTGGGGGAAGCCTTTTCAGTCAACAAAGCTTCTGGGGGAAGCTGGAAAGGAACCTAGGACTTATCCCACCATAGGACTCCTTTCATTCCTTTTACAGCAGGTCCACCGGCCTCCACAACGACCCTTGTTTTTTCCATATTAATTTGAAAATAATTACAATTTTATCTAGGCTAGTAAAGAAAGAGTACAAGAACAAAGCAGGGCACTAAGGTATAAAAAACCCCCCAGATCTCTTTTGGGTTGTACTAAGTTCCACCCACCCTAGCATTGTTCTGCAGCAATAGTAACCAGGAGGAGGAGGAGAGGTGGAAGATACAATGTTTGTATTGCAAAAGACAGCAATTATCTTTATCATCTCTCCACAATACTCCTAATGTTTTTTGTTGTTCTTCGTCTCATTTACTTTCACTTATCCTTTTTTCTAGACCAAACAGTCACAGCTTACTTAGCCATTCCTTAATGTAAATCCATTATATGCCTCTGACTTTTTAACAAAACTTTTGCATTTCAACTTACTGTGTAACATATTTAACAGTGGGAAAACTATGTTTTCTACAGCAGAATGACAATGTTCTGATTGTTTGTTTTGTTCTCTAACTGATTTACCTGTTTCTGTTACTATCTCAGTATTTGTTTTGCTTTTTTGATTGCTGATGAAGAGTGACTTGACATCTTCATGAATTATCTAGCATTGTTCAAGTTCTTATTTCTGAGTAATAAAGGTAAGCACAAAGTTCCTCCTTTTACACATGAAGTTAGGAGTTATTTCTTTTGTATTCATATTGTTGCACCATAGTTACTTCATTAATCTTTCACAAACAGCTAGTATTTCTGAACCCAGCTATTCAGAACAGTGGATTTTACATCAGTCATTAAAATTTCAAATATCTCAGTAATTTAACAATATAAGGATTTTACCTGGATGTTTGAAACTACCAAATATTAAAATAAGTGGAGAACTCACACTGAAATGTTGATTGGCACAGGAGAACTCTACCAGCACACTTCAGTCTGATTTGATAGGCAGGTAGGCATAGCTGAGATGCCCTGGGGTATCCCTCCTGGCTCTGAGTTCCTAGTCCAGAAGGGCACACATTTCTTTTCAACCTTGTGTCATCAGGATGAGTTAGAGACTGAGGGACAGAGCAAATGACAATAGGTATTTTTTAGGCAGCTGAATCATGCTTAAGATCAAATATGTCATCTCAACAAGAAATGGTGGTTTTTTACTGTCTTGTACTATATCACTCAACATGAGATTCAGCTTTTTTACATGAACATATAAAGTCAGTCCAGCAGAGTAAATGGCCCAGCTTTATTCCCGGCATTTGAATGCTTATCAGAACACAGTTTTCAAGCTGGATTCTCTCTTATTGCCACTGAAAGTATTATAACACTGATCTATTATAATTACAGTTATAATTGACTTTCATTTCTGCTTGTCTGAATGTGCCTCAATAGTCCAAATAAGTTGTCATTCCACTAATCATTAAATGTATATTTTTATGAACTGAGCAGTAAATGAGTGGTGCCTGCCACATACCTTTGTTCTTTCATCCTCCCCACTCTGTGTCAGAAGGTTACTCAGGGCCAAAGATACCCTGGACTTCAAAATATCTTTTGTAAAGAAGTATTTTAGAAGTAAATAATAGAAATTTAGAAATAAATAACTATTTAGAAATAAACACAGTAACATTACATAACTGTTTTACAGTATTATTCTGTGCTGCAGCGCTGTCTGGCTAGCTAGATCTAGCGCCGGGCATCGTCCGCTGGGAGGGGGAAGAAGGCTGGCTCGCAGGGGCGCGTGGGGGCTGGAGCACTCCAGGAGGAACAGACGAGATGTGGGGACTCTTGACGATAAACACGGACTTTACTGCATCTTGAGTCACACGGAAAGAGCCCCTGTGAAGCCATTACAGGCCCTTGTTATACCCTTACAGCATGGGGAGGGGACAATAGACAGCCAATAATGCAGGGACACAGCATTTGAACTTGGCGGACAAAGGGTACAGAGCCAATCGGGGACCGCGAGGGAGGGGCCAAATACCGTGGGCCAACGAGGGATCGAGGGACACAGAACCTCCGTGGGAGAAACCAAACACAGGGGGGAAGCGGGGAAACGGCAGTGATTAATATCCACAATGCGCTGCAACAATTCTGCCTGCAGCTTTGAGTGTAGAGGACATGCTGGAGCAGGGCCATGTGGAAAGGGATTGGGGCTGGAGCAGTAATGCTTGTCAAACCATTGAGGAGGGCAACAATAGATTGGAAGGGAGTGTTTAAAGCTGAAAGTTGAAACCAGCGTATTTGTTGTGAAACCAAAAATGACTCCTTAGCAAACACTGTGAAGAAAAGAAAGCCTTGCCTAAAAAAGCATTACAAACAAAAATAACAAAAAATAGGAAACTGTCCAGGGAATGTGTAAAAAATAGTCATCTTTTTTAATGATGTATGATAAAATTTCCTGCAACTCTTATAAGAGACCACTATTTCATAAATTTTAAGAAAATAAAAAGATAAAATAGATAATTTCTACGAATATAGTGAACATCTATTTTCATTTCATATTATAAATATACATAATATGCATGTCTTTGAAATCATTATACTAAAACATGGTGTCTCTGATTTAGAAATAAGTCAAAAGTCCACTTAGGGATTAAAAATATCCTCATAGAGTACAAATGGAGTACCTGTTTATCCTAAGAACCATATTCAGGCAATCAAGATGAAACATAAGATAGAATATAACTATTCATATGGATTTCTAATTATTTGAAAACTTTGATTCAAAAATACTTGAAGATGTTACATAAAGGGCATGCCCAATTCTAAGCATATAAAATTCAGACTTGCTGCAATACAAATGTTGTCTACCATGAAACCACATGACTGGTCTAGCAATTTGTGCCAAGTGATGGGGTCGATATCTCATATATCGAATTTTAGCAAGTAGCCAGATAAAACACTATGTGACTCTATAGCAGCAGTAGCATGTTAGTAGAATTGCATTTCCTACTTCCACTTAACAAACGGACACAAAATGAAACATTGTAAACGGTTTGTGAAGTAAAGGGGAAGTGTGTAATCACGTTTCTTCAAAGAATACAAAGTGAATGTGCACAGACAGTAGAAATATAAACTCTGCTTTATGTATTATGGCCATTTTTACAGACGAGACATCCCTTCTGGGGGGAGGTGAGAGGGCATGCTGGAATATAATTTCCATAATTTTCTTTTCCTACTCTAGGCACTAATGTTAAAATTAATATATCAGCTACTTTCATAAACATGTGCTATAGTAAAACAGAGAAAACCAAAGATACTAATTAATTAAGCAAATTTTTTATGTAATCTGAGTGATTATCTTCTAGACTTTGTTTACTAAAATAGCTAATCAAGTGGATCCAGGTAACTCTGATACAAGATAAAAAAATATTCATTGATATAGTAATAAATGGGGTTGCATAAAAAGTGTTACTGGTAATAAAATCTTAAAGCTTCCTTAGATGTAATAGGATAAAGCATCATGAATGTTTTTTTAGCAAAGCCAAGTATTAGTAAAATCAATAACTTTTAATGATTGGTTTATAGAAAACACAGTTTGTTTTGTCAATTTTGGTAATTCTTCCCTACCAAAAGAAAAAAAGGCCAACCTAACCATTATCCTGGGTAGCTGGGGAGGATATCAATTAAAAATACTGAAGAAAACACAATGGTTTGATTACTTATTTCAAGGCCAAATAAATGTCCATTTTAAAAAATAAATTTCAAGAAATGTAACAAAATAAAGAAATCAGACAGCTGAACTATTCAGGCAACTTCCTTTAGGAGATGGAACTTGAGCTGTGTCCAGTTTCTTGCTTATGGTTTCATAGCTACATGATAAGAAATAAAAAAAATCCAACTTGAGGAAATAGTTCCAACAATTCAAAATACGGTAAAACTTAGTGAATATCCACACTGTCTTAGTTTCCCATTGTTTTTTTAATGAGAAGTGTTAGAGGAACATCTAATCACTAATGGCCTTGAGAAAGTGGGTAATTGATTATTGCTACAGTTAAAAGTAAGCCCAGTATGCTTTTTTCCCTGTCTTCTGCTCGTATCAGAAATTGGTCTTTATATCACGAAACCGCAAATAGATGAGAGATACTTTTGGCATCTTTTATTGTTAAAATTGGCCTATACATCTGATAGGTGGACAGTTTTGAAAACTAACGTTAGAAAGTTCACTTTCTCTTCCCCCTCTCCTTCTTTATTCTTATAAGAAAAAACAATATTCATCTTTGGGAGCTATAATTGTCTTCAATGTCTGTAAGTGATTCACTCAGAGCAAACAAGGAGTCCCCTGAGTGTGGTTCTAGCATCTGTCTGCTTCAGGTAACCCTTTGGGCAAATGTCATCTTCTACGTTCATTTTTCTTCTCTTCTTCCTTTTGACATTGTTGATTGCAATTAAGGACTGTATCTCCCCAGGGCAGGAGCACATTCAGAACAATTTCCTCATGGAGCTTTTCTCCCACATTTGATTTTTGTATATTGAAATTGTGATGCTATTCAGAAGCTTTATATGTTTTCTATGTCCTGGTGCATTCAGCAAAATAACCAAAACACTACATTCAAAACTAATAGGAAAAAGTTGAACAATTTTTCTTCATTAAGCATAATTTCGTTTAAAACAAATCTCTGACAAGCACCTGTTGAAAAATCTTGGTTTTCTTAATTTCAGTTATCATAAAATGTAAATAAATAATATTTCTCTTTTTTTACCTCTTCTTTTGACTTAAATGCTTTGTCATATTTAGTACAACTTTATTAGGTTTAATGACTGTATATTTTAAGTGCAGTTTTCTGATACAAGTATCTGTTGATCACATTGATGATAAACATTTTGACATTACTTAATCAAAGCTTCTCTTAAAAAAGAAAAGTTTCATGTTTCCTCTGAAATCTCTCATTTTTATTTAGAATTAGTCTAATTGCCTGGTGATATTACACCAAGACGGAAACATTTCTGGTCCAATTTCATCTATGTAAATGTATGGCTGAAGCTAAAGAGTATCTTTACAAGCCTTAAGTTTCCTGGAACTGTGAGCCAATCCATATGTTCAGAAGCAGAATGTGGAGTTCTTGAAAAATATTTCATGTATTTCAATCTTGATGTATTTCTTTATATTCTTACCACTATCATGTATATTTGTATGACCAAAGATTTAGTCATCAATGAGAAAAGATGTAAGAAATATGTATGTACTTCTCATTGGTGTTCACTTGATATAAGAGGAAATGGGGTCGTCACTATCCTCAAGATGTGCCAAAGCTTTTTGGCATCAAAGCAGCACATGCTGCTTTTATCAATATTGCCATATCTAAGTAAGTTTTCTGCTAAGAAAATAGTCACATATACATGACGAAAGTAAGAGAGGGAAGAAGAGGAAGGGACAGAGAAAAAAAAAGGAAATGCTGTAGAGTGCTGCAGACTAAGTTACGAAGTTTTCTATTTCCTATATTTTGTAGTATGACTATTGGTAGACAGTTGGATTCCACGTATATGTAAAATTTGTTCAAGGACTATTACGCACAGAAGAACAACATGAATGAGTGATCACTTTCTGCAGAATCCCACTGAAAACCCTTTACCTGCACAGCAGAAACACAGGCTACTGCAGCACAGGGAAGATACGTGTAAGCATAATACACTGAATGGCAGAATGCTTGACATCAACCAGCAAAGCAGTCTCTCTCTCACAAAGTATTTTTCCTCTATAATCTTTCCCTGATACATTGCATAATATCACTTCGTATATCAAATATATTTCAGGAATGTGTTAAAATTTCTGCTTTTTGCAACTGACCTAAAAGAAACTAAATGTATGTATATGTATTTCTAAGTTAACTTTATAGATTTATTCTTCTCTGATGCAGCATAATAGGCATTTCTGTAGGTATCACCAATTTTTAAAATGTATTTTAGACTTATTAGTTCATCAGACATAAGTTTCTAGAATTGAATTGTATTAATTCTTACAGTAGAAAAATCTTTGTTGCTGTTTTTGAAAATCTTTAATTATTGAAATAAATATTTATTTACTTATAATATTTAAAATTATCAAAAGCTTTTGCCACATTTAATCCAAGTTCTAATTTGAAGGCCTGTGTTTTCATCCTGCGCTGATTGAGCCTTCTGGATGAACTACACCATTGAGAATATACATCATCTTCTGCTTTGCTGTGGGGATGTGTTAAACCTAAAATCCATTACAGGGGTGCTTGCAAGGAGCAGATTGTCCAGGCCACATGATCTAGTTCCTAAAAATCATCTTGTAATTTCATCTTTCCTGAAAGACAGCAAGCAAATGTTTAGAAATTTTGGTTTTGGGACAAACTGCTAAAATTTTTAAATATAAGCAGATTTTTTCTGATATTTGCTTTTGAAAATAGAAGTATTCATAACTTGTGACTTTGCTATGTTTAACTTCATACTTACTTTCTGACATGTCAATATTTCCTAGAGAAAATTTCAGTTAGTTATAAGACTTAGTTATTAGATAAGAATTTTACTATTATTAAACCTATTGTATTCCATGTGAGGGAGCTGGTTGGACTAAATTGACAGAAATTTCTTTCTCTTTCTTTTTCCTTCTTTCCTTCTTTCTTTCTTTCTTTCTTTCTTTCTTTCTTTCTTTCTTTCTTTCTTTCTTTCTTTCTTTCTTTCTTTCTTTCTTTCTTTCTTCCTTCCTTCCTTCCTTCCTTCCTTCCTTCCTTCCTTCCTTCCTTCCTTCCTTCCTTTCTTTTCTTTTCTTTTCTTTCCTTTCTTTTTCTTTTCTTCTCTTTTCTTTTTTCTTTTCTTTTCTTTTCTTTTCTTTTCTTTTCTTTTCTTTTCTTTTCTTTTCTTTTCTTTTCTTTTCTTTTTTCTTTTCTTTTCTTTTCATTTTCTTTTCATTTTCTTTTCTTTTCTTTCTTCAGCTATTCATTGTAGATTGTGTCTGGTTGAGTACTTCTTCATAGTCATCAGCAGTAACTTGCCCTGCCCCTGTATTTTATCTACAAAAAGACGATTATAATTGGAATAAATGATAAATATTTGGGTCAAAAAGAGGAACTTGTGGCATGATAAAATTGTAAAGCATGTCTTAATTTCATCCCTGACTGTCCACAATTTTCAAAATTCCCCTGAAGTCATAACAGGAAGGAAATCTTTGTAGAGTGCAATGGAATAAGTACTGATTTGCCACAATCTCTGGGAGGGGGAGAATGTATCTATATGCCTGAGACTCAGGGGTATGGTTAGGTATTGCTTGTATCATGCTATATTTTTGTAACAGGAAGTCACAGAAGACTGCAAGAGAGAATTATTTTTAAAGCTTTGAAATTCTTTTTAAGTGTTCAAAACCTCGGTTTAATACTGCCATTGATGTTTACATAAAAAATTGTCATTCTAATGAATAATCCTGCTTTTTTAATAGCCCAAATCCACTGCCAGACAAAGGTTTCATTGTTAGAAATGTTGATTGTGCCACAATTGATTTTGGATTACAAACCTACCCTGAATACTAATCTGTAAAGCCTTATTTCAAAGGTAATACAAAACATCTTCATATTATTTGTTCTGAGAAATGACATTTATTAAAAATAATATTCTGTAGTTACAAGCAGACATCTAAGCAAAGGAAAATTTATTTGGGACAAAATAAAAATCCTTTGAAGAGTTACTAATTTAGTCTTCACGACACAGAGATGTTGAAAGCAAAGGGATTAATGCCCTTCAGGTCCCATTGATTTCAGTCTCAGACTCAATATCTAAGTTTTTGTTGTTCCACATTTGCAGTGTAGAAGCAAGGTCTTCTGTCACTGAAATGAATTAGTTTCTTAATTATTGATGATTTCTAGTAGTAATTGTAATAGTACTAGTGCTGGTAGTGGTGTTTGTACACAGGAGCTTAATTCTTTTCGTTACTGCCATATAAATACTCAGCAAAAATAAGGTGTGAGCCTTGTGGGTTTTTTTCAGTTTACAATAATAAAAAACGAGTAGAAGCAGATAAAGGAGTACAAAGACACAGTAACTTGTGACAGACTCTAGCGTCACTACATCTGCAGCCAAATAGCTCCTAACTTCCTGGGTTTTGGGTGGTCTGCCTAAATTCACTAAAAAGTTTTGAAGAAACATTTTAAGGAAAAGAAGGTGGTATTAGATTATTATTTTTATTGAAAGATTTTAGCCTCTTGAAAATGTAAAGCAATGTGGGAGACAGAAGAGAACAATTTCTATAAACCAAATGTAGAGTATGGTAGCCTTTCCTGAGCAGATTTAGTAGCTAACCTACTCACACGAAATAAAGATGATGGGTAGAATGTGAATAGACTACATATTTGAAATAAAGTTGTCATGTTTGATACAAGGAGCAAAAGGGAGTAGGTGAATCCTAAAAAGTGACTGAGGCAAAGCAGAAAACTCAGGAAACCTAGTGTTTTGAATGGATTTGAGGAGTCAGGATCCTAACGAGCTGAGAATTTTAGCTAGACAAAACCAGAAAAGGGTCATCAAAATTTATTTGTGGGAGATAGGCACATAAATTTGATTAACTCATACTCATTCAAATAAATTCACAAAATGGAGACATTTTAGACACCCTTCATTTCTACATTTATCTCTGAGCTAATTATGCTAGGACCACTTCACAGCCAGTGGAGAGAGATATTTTCAGGTGTGATGTGTAATGGCATTTAGTTTAAGACAGGATGAATCTTTCTGAAGAAGTGAGTGCTTTTTTGAATATGAAGAATGAAGTTTAAGTGACAAATTATACTGTAAAGTTTTATATTATAGGGTAAAAAGCAAGTAAACCTCATTTGACAAGGTAAATTTTGTTGGAAAACAGTTCTTTTCAAATGAGAAATTAACATTTGTGTTTGGTAATGATATTTTTTCAACAAAATTTCCTGAAGAGCTCTAGATATTTTCAATAGAACTCTTGCCTAATTTTGACAATTATGCAAATATCATCTTTAATTTTAAATAAAAACAAATCAAAAATATAGCATCTTTCTTAGTAGGATCCCATTGAAAAGAATTTGATATTCATTTTCTACATTATATTTGGGAAAAAAAAGGGATTCTTTTCAATATACGATGCTAATAACCACCACACCCTCATTGGACTTAAATTTTATTTTGGAAGATAATTTTAAAAAATCTTAATATTTATTCTGTATTTTTCAAATAGTGTTTGGCTTTTATGGTATAAAGAAAACACATTTCATTAAACAATGGAAATGTAGTTGTTGTCTCTGAAACTAAATGTGTGTAATATCCTTACATATATTTTTGATTCCACAAAAGTATATTGTAGATTTAAGTTTTAAACAGAAAAACATAATTTAAGCATGCTGAAACATGGAAATAAGACTCTAGGAGGGCTCCAAAACATGAAATCTCCTTCCCTCTGATAACTACCATACATTATTTAGATGCTTTTTTGCCCTTTTGTACCCACTGTTTTACAATCCTGTTAGGTGAAGAACAGAACCTCCTCTAATTATCAGCATAAAGAAATGCAAAGTTTGTTAATATCCACTCATTTTTTTCAGTAGCATTATTTTTCTTGTTCAAAGAGCTTTTAACTCTCCTTTTGTTCATTAGACGTTCGCCTGATACTAGCAAATTCAGCTCCTTTATTTGTTAGTGGCTCTTCACCAAAGAAGAGCATTATCTAGCTGCAAGTCAAATACTACCACTATATAGCTCTGAATTGGTAAGATCTAGGAGAAATTTTTAGACTTTTTTGAATTATGAACATAGTCATCTATAAACAAGGTACAAATTTTGCAGCAATGGTAAAAGCTTTAATAGAAGTAACATCTCTATAACTGAGTGCATATGCAATAAAAATAGAAATTTTGCAAAGAACAACTTATCAGCAGCAGGGAGGAATAGAGACCAGTGTTTAATAAGCAATTTGAGTAAAGAATAGCAACAAATAATGGAAACTGAGTTTTCATAATGTTTTGCTTCCTCATACAATGACTAGGTAGTCACTAATCTATGTAAGATATATACATAGCTATATAGCTATTACTGTAGTAAACAAAATGCCCCAAGGAGGCAAAAAACTTCCCTAAGAAGTTGTTCCAGTCTGCACTTAGGGCTTTCTCTTCCCCTCAGCAGACAGTCTCCCATGAGAATGACCTGTCTTTTCCTTTATGGAAGTGGTGTTATTGCAGGGTGTAGGTCAACCTTGGTGCTGACTCCGAGTTAAAATAAACCATTGTACTCATTATTGTTTGGTTCCACTTGCACAGCCTGGTACTCACTATTATACGTGTGTGATAACTCACAGACAATGACAGTAGACTTCCACTGCTGTGCTTTGTTGATGTGCTTTGTTAATGAATGATTTGTTAGAGATGCAGCGAGTGTAATTGCAGTAGTTATATGTTTTAAGATGTTTTTCAGTGTAAGGGAAAATTTACACCCATTAGCCGGTAGTTATACAATTAGTTTATAGATTTAGTATTTAACATATTTTATATGAGTTTGAACATCGCAGGCTGAATTGCATTAGGGATAAGGCTGGTCTTTTATTTGAACCATATCACCTCACAGGAACCTCAGCAGCTGTGTAAACTCAATTACATGACACAATCTGGGAATTAAGGCAGAGTAATTACATTCAACACTGGTAGCAGGCATCCCAAAACACAGATTAAGGTTGTCATTTTCCACTTTGTCTCCAAAAATGTTTACCAGTATCATCAGTTGTAAGTAATTAAATCTGCTAATCTATGAAGGATGCTTTGAAAGCAATCTAAATTATATAAAAAATCTGGGTTTAATATGTAAATTGTTTACTTTTAGTTTCACATCTAGCTGTGTTTTAATGAAACCCGTCTACTTGGGGGAGAATATTAGATGGAGGATACTTTCCAGTGAAACTGAATAACTGTGTCATTATGGAAGAGAGCTTGAATGACCACATATCCACCAGTGGTCTGGTTAATGTCTGAACACACAACTCTCTCAGCTGCTCATTACTGGTTTTTTTTAAACAGCAGAAAAATGATTGGCAGTCAGACATAAAGGAATATTACAAAAGAGTAAAGGGAGAGGCAGGCTTTTTCTTCTTACTGTTAAAATTTCTGATACAAAAAGAATTCACCAGCGATGTCAAGCCTCTAAAACATTGCATTCTTTTTGTGGCAAAGATATGAAAGTGTTATGTAGAACTTTAATGTTGCACAGTCTTTTCATTTGGAAATATAAAGCACCATATTAAAGAATATTGTCATGAGGGGATTCCTGCCTCTTGAAGGTTAGATGTAATTCAAACCAAGCAAAGGAATAATATACCATTGCTCCCCAGTTATTTTAGTAACAGCAGAGTACCCTCAGAGGATGTTCATCATGACTCTTGAAAACTCTTTCATATGCAGACAGTTCTGTGAATATTTACATATGGGAGGGAACCAAATGCCATGTTCCACCTCCTCCATCAAACAGAACAGGAGGTTTAGCATAAACAGAACTAGAACTTTGGCATAAAAAATACTGGACATCAAAAGTACTAAGTTCATTTGTCAACAGTGTTTTTCAATAGAAAATTAGAACATTTACTATTTTAATTTACAAGTTCGTGAAAAACATGCTTCTATATAAAAACGGAGTAATGGAAAAACTAAGTGTCTTAAATGAATAATCACTGAATATTTCACTGAGACAAGCTGTTGTGATATCTGTGACACAGCATGCAGGCTTTTGGGTCCTACCCTTCCTATCTCTTCTCTTCTCTTCCTTATATTTAATGTTATTAGTTACAAATTCAACAAAGTTTGCAATAACAATATAAAAATTTGAAAGATAATAACACAGCATTACGTACTGTACACAATTTAATCCTTTGCTTCAATTATCATGATAATGCTGGTGAACTGTTACGCAAAGACATGCAAATGTGGAATCTTTCATATATATTTGATCTACAGTCTCATGTTTTTCCAACTCTTTTACTAGCTCCTTTCAGTTATTTTCTCATAATTATCATTCCACTTCTTAGTCTCACAGTCAGTAGTTACTTGACTCTTAGCAGTTAGCTTTTCCATTTTGAAAGACTGCACTTTCACCATGGAAATTCAGAGTTTTGCCATTAAAATACAAAAACAATTCAAATTCAGACGTAGAGATTTTCTCAAAATCTCTGGATTATTAACTTACCAAAACAACTGTATTTGGTTTACATGGCAAGGTAAGAAAAGGCTTCAGGTGTGGCCTCTATGAGAAAACATGAGGAGTATTCCCCATGTTGAACAGAGTCAGTTTTAGTTGACTCCAAAATGTGCCCACTGATGCCCAAATTTGAGCCCATCTGTGATGCTGGCAGTGCCTCTGTGATAACATACTTAAGAAAGGATTAAAATGCTGTTCAGCAGCTGTGAGAAAGACATGAGAAACACATGTGAGAAACAGAAGTGCAGATGTCAATAGCAATAAAGAATGTGGGGGAGGATATGCTCCAGTTACTGGACCAGAAATTCCCCTGCAACCTGTGGACAAGATCATGAAGCAAGGGAAAAGCATGAGGAGAAAGGACTAGCAGGAAGGAACTACTGTGGACAGACCATAACTCTTGTTTCCCCATCCTGCTCCACTGCTTTTTGCTGGTGGAGGAGGTAGAAGAGTAAGGAATGGATCAGTTAAGTTGAGCCTGGGATGAAGGGAAAGGCAGGGAGAACGTGTTTTTAGTTTTGACTGTTTTTCACCACCCTATTTTATTTTTATTTGGGATGAAATTACATTAAGGTTTCCCAGTCTGAGTTTGTCTTGGCCATGATGATAATTTCTAAGTAAACTCCATGTCTCTATCTCAACCCATGAGCTTTTCCATCTTATTTTTGTACCCTGTCCTGTCCTCTCATCCATCCCACTTGGAGGGAGTGAGCAAGCCACTGAATGGTGCTGAAGTGCTTACCTACAGAGGGGGAGTGAGAGAAACAGCTTGGTGTGTGTCAGCCAGCCAAGGACAAACCATCACAAGAACCTATCAGAGTAAAGGTCAGATGTTGCTTTCCTGTTTATACTATCAAATATTATCTAGTAAGTCAGAACAGGATAAAAGTCTCGGGTGAATCCAGAAACTGAAAACAGTCTGCGGACTCAAAATGCCACAGCGAAGTCACAGTTATTTGATAACTGACATTTTCCTGTAAGTCACCTGTTTCTTTGAATCAATAAAATATTTATTTGCAGAATTCCATATTTTATCAATTATGTTGGACATGTTTTCTTGTTATATGGTTGTCAAGAGGGTTTTTTTATATTTTTGAAGGCACATAGTACAGCAATGAAAGGAAGAATTTATAAAATTCTGATCTGAAAACATCTAAGAATGCAGTTCTATTTTTAAGAATAGCCTTACATTTCCTATGCCTTCCTGCATCATTCTTTGGTAATATGATGCTTAACATTGAAGGAGCTTAGAAAGAAAAAAAAAACACAAACAAACAAAAAATAAAGTGCTGAAAAATGTGTTGATACAGGAAAGAGAGATGTTATTTCAGTCATAAAATGACTGGCACTATCTGTGTTTAAAATTCACATTTGAATTATGGCGCATATTCCAAAGGTCAGTGTTACATTTTGACTTCTGGATGATACAACCTGTGGACTTTTGTTAATTGTGTAACACGTGAAAATATCCCTGTTCATCAGCGGAGGTTGAACTACATAATCTTTGAAGTTCCTTTTCAACCCAAATTAATCTATTTCTATGATTTATGTCTTGCTATGACTGACTACTGGAAAATGTTAACTCTGACACTGTTGAAAATTTGTCTGTATCTGTTCCCCCTTATTGTGGTTTAACCTCAGCCAGCAACTAAGCACCACACAGCCACTTGCTCCTTTCCCCCTTTTGATGCCCAGAAGGATGGAGAGGAGAATCTGAAATAGGTAGGTAGAATCCTGGGTTGATGTAAAAACAGTTTAATAGTTGATTTTTTTTTTTTGTATTATTAAGATGATTAGGACTATCTGACTGTGAAAAGTAAGCAGATAAATCCTTAAAAATAAATTCTTGGCCTCACAAGTATTATATGTTCCTTTTTCATAATCTGTGTATCTGAATCCTGAAAATACTATCTGTACAAGATGCTTCCAAGAGTCTTGTATTTATAATTCATTATCTTTATGAAAAGAGGTGTTTATTTTCTCATCTTTCACAGGTAAAAATATGATACACTAAAGTTATATCAAGGGGGTATTGTGAGAGAAGCCTCAGGCACTCTGTACTGTTCCAGTATTGTATATTGTAAACACTGATTTTTGAATTGTATAGGTGCAGTTAGCTTATCTAAGAAATTCCTTGAATAAGCTTTTCAGGGTCTAGATATGTCTTAAAACTTGCACTGTATACTGCTTTTAGAAAGATGCTTTGTGATATTTATGAAGAATATCTCTTTAGCCCTCAAAAATTTTCAAGACTGCAGAAATATCATTATGTGTAATCTCCCTTGTTTAGCTTTGCTGTGATGTCCTGAGTAGCAGTGGAATTGAACAGAAAAATTTAGAAGCAATGTCATTATACAGAATAATAGTATCTTGTGTGCAACTGACTTTTTCTTTTAGAAGAACTGTCTGCAGCTGAAATGTGCAGCCTCACTTTCTCATATGACTGATTAGGCATCAGTCAGTGGAAACTCAAAGGCAACCTTTCGTCTATATATTTGATGTCTTTTGGGCCTCATACAGAGAAAAGGGATTTGTTTTTAAAATTAATTCTGTGAATCTAAAATTGCTTGCATTTCTTTATCCTTTAAAAATATCACACCATGTTGGTTGTTTGGTGACATGGGGGGCAGACAATGGTGTGTGAGCTAACAAAAACCCTCTGTAAGTCCTAGGTCTGACTTCATCACCTTGTACCTTGTTTTTCTGTACCCACCATAACTAAGATCAAGTTATGTTTAAAATGCCCTGGCAATTTACAATCAAAATAAATTAATTTTATTAATGAAACAACAGGTTATAAGTAATTCCCTCGGTTTTTGCTCTCTGCTTTGTTTCTTTACGTTTCTGTTCACTGCTACTTCCATTGTGGGGTACAGTGCTTTGGGAAACAACATTGCAACTAAAATACTAAAATTCAGGACCATACACTTCTGTCTGGAAAAAAGAATGAGTAGGTATGTTTAACTAATTGTCATAAATGTTTTAATAGAAATAAGTATGAAATCCGGGTTACCATTTTGACTTGAGATACAGAATTAAAGGGTAAGAAATGTCTGGAATAGTTTTGTTATTAGATGAAAATTACATTCTCTGTGTGTCCATCTCAATAAGGAGGGATATGAGCAGCAAATCACATCCACTTTCGGGTGACAAAATATTCTATTTGTTTTGTACTATCCTGATGAAATCACACCCTGGTAGTGTGCTGTGTATCTGGCACATATAAAGAGAAGGTGTATTTTTAGCATACATTAGAGGATGAAGCAGTCCCAGCATTCTCCAGAGTTCACTGTAGAATTATATCTAGGTAAATTAACAGCTGAAACCAAAATATGAATAGAATTTACTATACCACTTTGACAAGGAGGAATATTCCCATTGACATCAGTTTCTGAAGAAACTGCAGTCAGGCAAGTTCCTGATGCTGGTAGTACAATTCTGCCTTGTCACGACTGTATCTCTGCAATGAGTCATTGATGGATTGGAGCTTTTACTTATGGCAAGTGGAAAATGTGTTATGGATAATTCTCACTCTACTTTTTTTTTATTGCAAAGCTACATCACTGCTTGCACATAAAAATGTTCTCCTCTTAATCACTCTGTTTGAGAGCCCTTGAAATATAATGGTGATGACTCCTAGCTAGCAAGCTAGATAGATGTAAATGCAAAATGAGTCATTACAATTTACGTATGACCTACTGCCTAACACATTCAAATAATTTGGAAGAGTGATATAAGCATGGTATACAAATCATATTATGTCTCTAAGCAGTTTGAAATAGTGCACTCTATTTTCTCAATCATATTAAGGCAAAGCATGGTCTGGCAGTCCATTTCTCTGACCTTTCTCTTTTTTGTGGGTGAGGCACATGAATTATTTTCTCTTGCAGAATTGAGTGGATAATCATACACACACACACACTTCACCTATTCAGCAGTGAATATTGACCATTAAAAAAAAAAAAGTGAAATTGCCCATTGAGCTCCTTTAAACAAAAGTCATGAATTCATACCATCAAATCATATTTTATACTTCCAGAAATTAGATTAAGTTCTGTGTACAATCATCAGAAGCTATGTGATAATCAAGGACCACCATATCACATCATCCTGTTTATATCACATCTGGAAAATGTATTGACTTGATCTAAAATGTCACGCTGTTGGTAATCTGGTGAAATATACACAGTGATATCAATACAAACCAGCAGGATCAGAACAGTATAGTGATTTTCAATCACATATTGCTATGTAAATTGCATTTCTTGCTGTGAAACACCCTCTATATATCTATTAATTAAAGAAAAAAATTGAAAATGAGAGAAAATATATTTTCTCACTGCATTTTTAAAAAATAACAAGTTCTATTTGACTTGTCATATTCCTCATAATTTGATAGGGGAAAAAAGACAAGATAATTTACAGGACAATTGTTGACTACTTTAAAAGATTATTTAGTACACTTCCTCAGTGCTCTTTACATGACCATCTTATGATTTCCTTTTACTGATATCTAAACATATCATAAACACGATTAATAAAAGTTTTCCAAAATAATTGTTGAACACCTGATTAAAGGAAAGTGTCAAACATTTATATTGATAGAAACTTCTCTTCACAAAAGAATATGTGGACAACTGGAAAAGCATAGGTTTAACTGGAAGCTGAGCCTTTATTAATAACATATTTTCTATTATTTGTCTTGCAACTGGAAAAAAAACCAAAACATTGTTGAATTCCTTCTAAAAATATTTATATTTGATTTTATAATGCAGGAACTGTGATTGAAATAATAATAAGCATGAGCAACTTAAAAATTTTAACTTGCTCAGGAGTTCATACCACTTTGATGCACTGAGCATATAAATATTAATAAAATCAATCATTTCTTTGTGTGTCTAGAAATTAGCTTTGAATCGATTATGCCTAGTTATCTGTTGTGTTTGTGACAACATGAGAATGGGCACAATCTTCTTTCATTGATTTACTGTCCAATAAATTATTAATATTCATTATTTATTGATTGTAAAGTTCCATAATCATTTCACTTCCTTCCTCTTTATGCTATCAGTGTAAGTTCTAAAGCTAGAACAATCTACTTGATCTAATTTTAAAATTGGTTATGCACACACAAGAAATGGTATTCCACAGAGCTGTTGAAATTCATGTAAGAATAATAGGTTGAGGTTTGCAAACCTCAGCTCATTTACACCATTTTAGAACCCTGCATCGAGGAGGACAATGTAATCATAATCCAAGAGAAAGTGTCCACAGTTTACATTATGATAACTAAAGCAACGTAATTCATAAAGTCTTTTTTTTTTTTTTGAAGATGCTGGAGAGAGGAAGATTTCTGTATCATTTTGTCACAAATACCTGAGCCAGGTGCATGATGCAAATGATAGATATCATTGCTATACATAAATTTTCATTACAATAATGGAGAAATTTTTATTAACATAGAAACAACTCTTTTAAAGCTTTGTTTCCTCCCCCACCAGTTGTCTGTCATAAAGAAAAGAAATTTCCCACTTGAGAAAAGCAAGTTTTTCAAAATCAGTGACTAATTTACCTATTTGGAGATAAAAAAATTTTATTTCTATTGCATTTACTGTGAACTTCTTTAAACAACGCAGTGTCCACAAGTACTGATTAGAAGTATACACTGTACTAAAAAGAGAACTTTGCTGTAGGATGATGCTGAGCTTACAGTATTTTTGTGTCTTTTGGGTGCTGGTCTGGATCACACGTCTCCAAGTTGTCAAAGCTCATCAAAACTGTAGTGTTGTCATTTATCAACACCATAATGTATTTAATGCATTCCCTGCCTTTATTCCTTTAATTCTGAACCCAGAACACGAATGAAAGGTAAATGAACAGAAAAACTATCAAAACTACTCAGTGAACAGATAAGTTTTTTATCCTGAAAGTACTTTTCTGATTTTGTGGTTTTACCACACATATTAAAAAAAAAGTCTGATTAAACTCAAAGAGAAAAAACCACATGAATTAAAGCTGTTCACAGGAATTTGTTTTGAGTAATCACCCTACAGTTTAGCAAAAAATAAGTAATTCCCATAGCAACCCCTACTGCCATATGCCACCAAAACCTACTCTCATACCCTTAAGAAAAAATCTTACCAGACTGAAAAACAATGTTTAAAAATAACAGCTTTGTAATTCTAAATTTCATCCTAGGGACACTATGGAAAAAGAAATAACCTTGCAAAGGAAAAGAGATATTTTCATACTACATATTTCATAACATTCCCCAAAGACTTTGGTTAGGAGAATAATCTTAACATAGAGTCCTGCATTTTTTTATTACATCTTGTTATGAATGGATGATGTGGGTTTAAATCACCTCCTGTCTTGCCAAGGCCTCTGGCAGCAGGCAGTCACATAATTGAGGTGGCCAGCACCCCAAAGTCCACTACCATTCACAAGTTCTTTAATAATGGTTGATTTGGTCTATTATAAAATGAATTATTTACTTATAGACACAAAACTAACAGACATAAGACTTAAACCAGACTACTACTACACACGGAAAAGATAAAAAAAGGCATACTAGTATTACACTTGGAGTTAAAGGTACCATTAAATTTACAGCTAGCTAAGAAATAGTATAACTTAGGATCCAATGTGTCTTACCATCCATTTCTTTGATGGAGTACACATCAAGAAATTCTCTCTCTCAATTCCCAGGAAAGTGACCTGGAGTTGCATTCAGCTCCAGGGAGAAATCTCACACATCTCCACGGAGTGTGTAAGAAGAGACTTCTGCCTCTGTGATCATTGTGTGGGCTTTTATAGACAGAAGAACCGTGTGTTTTGGTCAAGAATATTTCTTTCATCTCTTCCCACATTTGCTTTCCAGACTAAGTTGTTGATTCTTAGCTGGGTTTCTGAGCCCTTCTGGCAACAGAGATACCCCATGCTGGGCCTGGGACCCACCTGAGTTATCTCCTGCATATGCACCGGCTATTGGTGGTAGAGAGAGAGACCTGTCCTGCCACACACCTCTTCAAGTGATGATGAATTATGACAATCATGGCAAAAAGCACGACACTTACTAAAATGTGAAGTAATGTATGCTGAAATGTTCAATCTGTCCTAGCCATGGGCTAAACCACAACATCCATTTTAAGAAAAATTCCCCATTGGAAAAATAATTTAAAAAATGTGCTTTACGTAATACATGATAATATGAAACAGCCATATTTGTTAGTATTTGTTCAAGGTTGCCTGCATCCTTGGTATATACTCACAATGTGGCAGATTCAGTAGCCCATCAAGTCTTCTTGACAGAACTGTAATGTCAAAAAGCAAATATTAAGATCACAATCATATATCATCATAGGATCTTAAAATTTGAGTTGCAAGGGACTGCAGAAGGTTGGTAGTCAAACCTCCAGGTCAAAGCAAGGTCAGCTCTGACATCAGCTCATGTAAAGGAGTCTGTAAACAGTGTAAGACTAGAGTAGCAGTTAATGCAGAACTGTGTCTTGTCTTGCTCTCAAGATAAAGCCAGAGAAAGCAAGCCAAGAGGCATCCACATCCGCTTGATATCCTGCTGCTAAAACAAACCAAAGGGAGTCAGAGGCAGCCAGCACAACCCAAGGCAACTCCAAACTAAAGCAACTGATAGTATCCCAGTTTTCCTATTATTTTTATTACCATTTTAAGAACATATGCAAAGAGATTATTTTCCTCAGGCCTTTCAGCTACTTAAAGTCTGTTGAACACCTTACACTCCATGTTAGACACACAGATACATATACACATGTATGTACCTGTGTGCATACATGATTTTTCCTCCCATGTAACTTGAAATAACTGATTTCCATTTTGTGGCAACCTAACCATTGTCTAGGTTGCTCTGTGGTTGATAAAATCCAGGACAATTGGGATGGTGATGTCTTAAACATGCTCTTTCCAACCAACTAAGGGGAACAGCTGGTAAGAAGGTCGGAGGTAGGGTAATGCTTTTTCGAATCCAGCTTCCCCCTTTTCATTATAGGACACACTGGTCCATCACACGTGTAGAAAAATCACATAATTCATACTACCAGTTGTGATAGATAATACATGCAGTATTACCATGAGTCTAAAATAAAATACCTTTTACTTAGGAAACAGAACAAACTCACAATTGTAAAGTAAGAAATCAGGAGTTATTTTGTCTTCAATGTTCTTATCATCACCTTAAAATATGCTGTGTCCTAAGGTCATATCCTTTCAGCACTTCTGGAATTCTGACTTTGCTCTCTAACGTGTTCTAGCTGTGTTCCAGGTTGACTTCCAACCAAACTGGTTTCACTTACTACTATAAATATTATGGCTAAATGCCACAGCGCTGTCTGTCTAGCTAGATCCAGCGCCGAGCATCATCCACCCAGGAGGGGGAAGAAGGCTGGCTCGCAGGGGCGTGCGGGGCTGGCGCACTCAAGGAGGAATAGATGAGACTTCGGGACTACTTGGTGATAGAACAGGAGAAGTTTACTGAATAAAGGTAGGCACCAAGAAGCCAGGAACACTGTTCGCCGGGGGACTTTATACACCTCAGGATTTTGAATCTTCACGGGCAAAGGGTACAGAGCCAATGGGGGACAGCGAGGGAGGGGAAAAATACTGTGGGCCAATGAGGGATTGAGGGATACGGAACCTTTGTGGGATAAAACAATTACAGGGGGGGAAGGGGGGAGACAGCAGTGGCTAATATGATCCACAATGCACTGCAACAGCTAAACTGTTCTTATTTTCCATATACACATCATTTTACTTCCACTCTTCATTTAAAGTCAGTACATTTCCTAGCAATGCTTGGTTGCAAATGTAAGGTGTATTCATGGGGAGCTGACAAACAAAATCATCCTTCTAGGACTGAGTCATTCTTCCTTTGTTCTCTAACTCCATAAACATTTGGAATTAAGGAAAAGGTACTAGTTCTCAACAAAGTTGCTCAGCAAAAGATCAGTGCTATAAACTTTGACATTTTCCAGAATATCATCAGAGTTCCAGTTGGCACCTAGATAAGTGTTCTGGGTGAGGGGTCCTATCATCACAAACATCAAAAACAATTTAGAAGTCTGCATGTAGGCAGATGTGGGAGTCCTCATGTCAGTCATGCCTTGGCCTGCCCATAAGTTCATCTTGCTCCCTCCCAACTTTATGTTAATATATTTATGCTCATTTAAACCCCCTGTTTAATATTTATATGTTCTAGAAATTTCCAAGTTATTCGACGCCCCATTGGCTGATTGTATTGGTTAACACCCCCAAGTTTTGTAATTGGATGATGTACCCTTAATCCCTCCTCTGTCCCGCCTCCTATCCCTATTCCCATTGGCTATGTACCCTTTCCCCGCCCCTTTTCCCTGGCCCTTATAAACCTGTTCCCCGATCCTCAGACCTGCCTTTTCTGCCTTGTCCCCTTCAGCTGCACTCCCCGTTCCCTTGGGGGAATAAAGTGTGGTTTGGATTACAAGTGGAAAGGTCTCCTTCGCTTCTTTGCCTCCTCCTCTCACGCCTGCTTTCATCCGCCCCCGTGCGGAACCCTCTGGCAGTTCCCTGGCGGCACCCGCAGTGTTGATGCGCGGGCAGGACTCGGGCTACTGCTCGGACCGCGTCAGGCAGATACTACAAAATCAGCACAGTCTGCCTCAATTGTTCAACCATCTGTAACAGGAATAATAACAGACATTTGGAAAATTCCTACTTTTCTCTTATTTGAATATTTTTTTCCAAGTGAAAATGATAGTATAAAGAGCTGAATTTACAAGAGTTCTAATAGTTATCTAGAGAAAAAGGAAAAATAACAAAATATATCATTGGACTGTAGCAAAATAGCAGAAAACACATTGGCGGAAGTGTCCAAAATTACAGAACACCAAGAATAACAATAAAGCCCTGAATTTCCTGCTGCTGGGATGAACATTTTTGTTCAAATAAAGGACTTGATTGAAGATAGTGCTGCATACACTGGCTATTTTCAATGGACTATTTTCAAGAATATGAGCCTGAGAGTAAATAAAATGTGAGCATTTTTGCAGGTAAGCGCAAAAGCTGTAGCTGTAACTATCTGAAAAGAAAAAAAAGGATGACAGAGGCAGTTATTGTTACAGCAACTTCAATGTCTGAGAGACTTCAGTTTTATTAGGTAACTTTTGCCTTAAATAAGTATCTCCTTTGTTTAAAAGAAAGGAGAAAGCACTGTGTTATTAAATTCCTTGCATTTAGGTATTTTGTATGCCCTATGGAAAAAGGAATCATCTTTCTAATAGACCAATTGATACTTAGAAAGGCTAGTCTTTCCTAGACTTTGGATATGACTCAATAAATCATGGGTTTGGGCAGGTGCCACTGTAGTGCAAGATACCAGATTTTTAGAGTTCTGAACTTTTGACCAAGCTGAAAACTAGACCTACGAAGATTTCTAAACCAAATATTCAGAACAAAGAAAAGTTCATGTGGTTCTACTAAGTCTTGAGCAAATAGCTGAAGTGAAATCACTCTTCATTAGAAAAACAATTGAGAGCATACTATATTACATACTTAAGGTTTACCTAAAATATGAGATTTAGGGCAAATTTATATTTTCGACTTGAACTATCTGGCATCAGTTTGATACTCAGTAATAGAAACTAGCTCTATTTGAATCATTATCTTCCATGTAAGACAATTCAAAGCCAGCTGACTGAAGCGACATGTTTTATGGGGTGCTTGCAAAAAGATTTTTAGCCCATAAATTCCTTCCATGAGAGTATCATTTAATATTCAGTGTCGTTTTTCAGGATGTTAATTTTGCCCTAGCATAAGCTGACAGTAAAAAAGATCCTTTCATGATTACTTTTCAAAAGCTATTTAAAGGGGAATGAAAATGCACAAGACTAATATAGCAATTGTCTAAGCTGTCACTAGGTACAGGAGAATAGAGAAAACAGAAAAAAATTACAGGCTTTTAATTTTTCAGAGCAAGGTGTTGTTATTGGATTTGAATAATAAAATCAACAATCTAGAATATGGGTTATTTACTGTGATAACACAAAAATGATAAAAAACCCCATGCATTTGGGAGTTTAAGAGTAAAGACAATCCTACCCAGACACGATTAAAGCATCAGAAAGGTATTCAGCTAGTTGGTGTTTTCCCCAAAGAAGTCTTAAACAACAGAGGGGTTTGAAATGGGTCTGGACTCGTGTTACAGTAGATCATGGATCATCCCAAAATGAACTTGTGTAAATGCAATGTTTTCATTAGTGCATGTCACTCTATATATAGTCACATATATATATGTCACTATGTATATATATGTCACATATATATAGTCACTATATATATGTCACAGCATGATTTTAACAGATTAAACAAGACATTCAAGGACTGCTGATGCCTCAAAGGCTGATGAGAGGTCCCTAAATTTTGAAATAATGATTAAAAAAACAAAAAATATTATTAATTCTGCCTTCAGTCTTTGGGAAGAATTGCCTGAGGTGTCACAAGCAAACCAATTATTTAAAAAAAATTAAAATATATTAGTAGGAAAAAACCGCACCTGTTTGAAATGATTATGTTTTTATTTCAAATGCAATTAACCTCTATAGATACCTAAAATCCAAATATGGTAAAAAATCCCTGTATAACAACAAGCACTTTTCAGTCTGTATTTCTTCAGTCAGTATTGAGCTCTGCAAGTATCTTTACAAGTATTCTGTTTTCTTTAACAGCAGGGGAGTAAGATAAAATTAATTCCCTCAAGGACACTCTTTTCAAAATGTCTATTGTTCTCAAGGCAGTGAGGTTACGAAAACTGTCAGCTGCTTTTACAAATGCCCTTTATCAAAATGGCCAAAACCTTCCATCACTGTTAATGGGAGTAAGAGAAACTGCCCTTACAGAAGAGAGGCACTTCCTTAGTGCTTAGGAGCTTCCCTGATACATCATGATTAAAAGAAAAATGAAAAATGAGTAGAATTTAATTCTGAGACCTAAAAAGCAGCCTGTGTTAAGAGTAACTGTTGATAAGGATCTAAAGTTGGCTATTCATTTCAAAGCCCATGCAGTATTGTTTGTGTACATTCTTACTATTTATTTACTCATACAGCCAAATATATCTCTTCCTTTAAAATAATTAAAATCTATTTTGTCTAATGTTTAACGTTTATAACAAGCTTTTTTTTTTTTTTACCAAGAGTTCATTGAACAGCATTGTTAATATTTATCACAGTTGTTTTGCCATTATTAGGGTCTATGTTTCTAAAATAAAGCATGTGGATCCTATTGTGAATATTTTGTATGTAGTTCACTTTATCTTTTTAAAAAAATATTTAGGTTTATGAAGACAAAGACAGAGGTAGTTGAAAGATGGACTGTTTTGCAACTAGCCACCCCATTCAAGACCTGCAAGATCTCTATTTGTGGACACTTCTGTTAAAGTAATTTAAGATTGCTTTTTTCAGGAATCATTAGCTGGGCAAAAAGAGGTTTCATGCAGAATATGTGTAACTCATAAATCTAAATCAGTTTTGTAGTAGAAAATCAGATACTATTTAGCAAATTATGAAGTTAAGGAGTGTGATGGTACAGCACTTGGAGAGCCTTCACCAGCCGCGTTGATGAGGAGGGAAGGGTCAGTGGTCATGGCTCCTGGGAGCCGTCATCAAGGGCTGTCACCTTCTTCCAGCTCCACCAGCAGTGACAGCCCTGATGGCTCAACCTCAGCCTGACTACTCCGGAATAGTAACCCTCCAACTACCCTGTATGCATTAATTTTTTTTTTAATTTTATCTTTTCCCATCTGTTTTTCCTGTATCTCTTTCTCTCTGTTGAACAGATATTTTCTCTGTTGAATTCTTGATCTAATAACGATCACAGATCAGCAGTCCTCTTACTCTATAATTTTGACTTTTCTTATCACTATAAAGATGGTATCATGGCTTTGTCTCACTGTCTGAGTCAAGGTTCCATAGTTGGAATGTATCAAAGCTGGACCCCTGTAAAATGGCAGCCAAATGCTTTGGTGGAGAAATTACAGCAGGGACCACAGAGAAAAGGGTTACACTGTTTGGCTTTAGACATCAAAGCTTAAGAAAGAAGTGAATAAATTGTGAACAAGGAAAGGACAAGAGCGACCATAAGTATATGATCTTCTTGAAGAGACTGAAAGTGAGGTAAGGAAAGGGAATGAAAGGGAAGAGACTAGAGAAGAGGAAAAAGAGGTAGCAAAAAAGACCTCTAATATGCAGATATATATATAAAGATGGAGACAGTGGTGTTAGAAGATTAATGGCTGAAACAGATAGGGGAATTTCAACATTATTATAGAAAATTTTTTCTACTGCTACAAATATTTAAACATTGCCCTGGGGAAACATGCTATTGTTAATCTATAAAACATGTCAAAATGTGATAGCTGTGGTGCTTAACTAATAGTCAGTGATAATCTCTTATTTCTATAGACTAGAAGTTCCTAAGAAAAAGCTACCTCTTAAAAGATGTTGTCTATTGTGTTAGAAGAGCCAAACCGTCAATCTTTATCTTGGAACTTCTGGAGGTCTTTCAGATATCTTGGAATTAAGCCACAATGTGTCATGAACATAATTTTATGGTAGCTGCTATAGAAACTACAACATAGCTTTGATATGTTTTTGGAGGTCTGTACTTCTGCATTTAGTTGGAGTTTCCTAAACACTCCAGGCGTCTTGCCCAGGTATATCACATTTCTGTAATCTGGCCAAGAGATTGATGAAAATGGGAATAACCAAGGCCAGGACCAGCTCATCATATGCCAGAATCTTCTAGCCAGATGGAAATGCTAGGAATACTTTTTTTTTTTTTNGGAAAGGTAGGGATTTTTTTTTTTTTTTTTTTTTTTTTTTTCCTACTAGATGAGATCACTATCAGTGAAAAATTAGGAGTGCACATTATTTTGATCAGAAATTTTGTGTTATTCTTTGAACACTGGAAACTACGAATAGGCTGCAAATTCTGCAAATTCATTACCTGTGGTGCTGATGGGTGAAAAAACAGAGAATGAGCCAGCAAAATCTGTTTTCAGCTCAGTAACCTGGACTGCATAAGAAGAAGTGTGGCCACCTGGTTGAGGGAGGGGATTTTCCCCCTTTAGTGTGCTCTCATGAGACCCAACCTGGTATCATATCCTGTTCTGAGGTCTCTATATCTTTCTGCTTCTGTTATGTGGTCCTCCAGAGGGCAAGATATATGATGTTTCTTCAATAAAACACATTTTCAATGTGTTCAGTGCTGCTGTATATACACAATGTTCTGGAAATGAAATGGAAGACTGTCCTCTTTCCAAATTGAATCATCTACATGTGCCATTGGTACAATTTCAGTTGACACTGGCATGTGTGTCAATTACTAAATACACAATTCAAGACTGGATTTCATAAACTTAATTTTCTCATGATCTAACATGAGAAATTTCACACACTATTGCTTAAATTTTTTTTTCTGAATGTTATATCCTACTATAAGCTTTACAAAAATGTTAGAAATATATTCAAACACAAAATAGCCCTTTTGGGGTTAAATTATAGTGGAGGAGCAAAGTTGAGTGCTACCTTTATGCCATACTTAGCAAATAAAGCAGCTTCTAAGCCAAAACATAAGACTGATGTCCTATTTCTCTGCCTTCAGAAAAAAAGTTAAAGTTGAAAGGAAAATAATAGCTGATATATTAAAGTTTAAATTAAAAATGCTCCTTAAGTACTTGAGTAATACAAAACTTAAATCAAAGAATTATCCCATCTTCAACTTACATTTTCTTGACAGCTGAGTTTCTGTCTTCCTCCCTATTTCTTCCTGGAAGAAAAGGGAATGAGAAGTCTTACATGTTTATAAATAGACACAAGAATCTTCCGTTTCAGTAACAATGATTTTTTCCTGAGTGGATTGAGCATATTGTAACTTAAATGTTCTAGGAAAATGGAGAACACTGCTGTTTAAAATGTCATCACATTGCTTTATTTTCTTAAAGAAAAAAAAAAATTAAACCTAAGTCTTTCAGGCTAATCAGTTCAAATGCATCATATTAGAAAAGATGTACCTAAACTGTATAATTAAAAAGTTACTTTAAGCAATATATGTTTGATTTTTATATACATTTATTTATACATATATGTCTTTCCAATTCTGCTGTACAGTTCAAATGTCCAGCACAAAACCATACCTAATGTCATCATATTCCTTTTGTTTTGGAATAAAATTTGACCTCATTAATAATTTGAATTATCAGGCTATATCTACATATGCTTATATATATAACTCATGTGTCTTTACTGCTGTCATGTCCAAGGTATCTCAGTTATCTCAAGGCAGTATAGCATGAAGGCACAGTGATGCAGACAACGTTCTTTTTGAAACATCATAGCATTTAGTTCTCTCACATTTTGCCTTTAAAAATGGCTTTTGTCTCTGTTATATATAGCCTTACGTCTAGTGCTGAAAAGATTTACATCAAAATGCATGGTAGCTGAAGCATTCATCTATAATGTTAGAAACTCGTAGTCATTGAACCTTTTATTCTGATTTGACACAGAGTTTGAATCAGTCCTTACTTGTAACATTGTAACTGCTGAGCACTTTAGAAACTATTTCTCTAGGTTTTCATTATAACAGTTCTAGTTTTTATGTGTATTCTGATAGATATGAAACAGTACGACAGTCTGAATGACTGAAATACAAGGACAGAGTACCTAAGTCAGTTTGACTATGGTTTGATATTAAATTAGCTGTAAAGAGTTTTCAAAACCTCTCTATCTCAGAACTCTGGTCCATAATCTACTGCATAAAAGACTATATATTATGTTTCCTCTCATATCAGTAGGAGTTCTTGTGAAAGTAGTTAACACATTTGAAAGAAATTCATAAAACCTTCCAGGATTATTAAAAAAATGTTACTAGCAAATTTTTTTTAAAATGTCCTTGCTTTTATCATCTTCACAGCTCCAACATCAAGATATCTTTATATTTACATAAACATAAACCTTTCTGTAATTCTGAAAAACTCTGTTCATGTCTGCCTCCATCTGGTAGAGAATCCAGACACGAACATATCACACGTTACACATTCTATCCAGATATATACATAAAACCTGAAATGGTTACCTTCTGACTGTTAATATTTCCTACAAGAACGTAAATAATATAAATGTTGTTATGTTCATGGTATTATTAATAGTTATTAAAAAATGTCAGTAGCTATTAGATCTAGGTGAATTTTTCTGTGTTCCTAAACCAGATCCTATAACCTTGAAAACCACTAAATATATTTCCTGTGATTTGTACTGTTGAAGTGTGGACAAACTCTCAAAACACTTGCTTTTAAACAAGTGAGGAAGTTTCTCTCCAACCCTTGTTCCCTTTAAGAAGTGGGTTAGGCAGGCACTTCAATTCAGAAACTCCTGTGGATGCTGACATTTCTAGCCTCTCAGACTTGCCTCGTGATCTTAGTCACGTACAGTCAAGAGATCAACTACAGTCCCAGGTCCAGGCACAGGAATTTTTCCAGCATGGAAGTGCACCAAGACCTTTATGAGGTACACGTAGCTTAAGGGCCACCTATTGGGCAGCTTCCCCCTACAGCACAATGCAATATGTTGAGCATATACTGCTTCCTCAGGTGGGAGGAGAATATGCACATATCTGCATGTGGCAGCTAAGATGTCACAGGAGACAGAGTGAGTGAATAGTAAAAATACATGGTTTAAATGATATGTGAATCCAAGTTCAAAGTAGTATTCAATACTAAATATTTCAGAGTTTGTCCAAATTTGTTTTAGAAGTTTCAGCACAGAGGGTTCCTTGAATTTTTAGCCTCAATTTCTCAATCCTGAATCCAGTGTTCATCTTCTAAGCGTTTATTTATTTTGCACTATCATAAAATTTTCCTTTACTTCTCATGGGGACAGACACTTGGGAAATACGAAGACAAACCAGGTAAATATTATAGTTGGGTTTTTGAAATATGAAGCAGTTTAAACGTTCAGAACTGCATATGTAGAAATATAGTGAATCACTACTAAAATATCTTTTAAAATAAAAGTGTAGTTTTAAAATTGTACTTTTAAAAAACTTGTGCATCTATTTCAGCTTTGTTAATGCTGTGGAGTTTAAAAAAGGACCATCCCATCTGACATTATACAAATAACTGTGTAGTTTAGACACTTGTCTTACTCAGTGGTTGATGGAATATGACAGGCTTTTTCAGAAATTAATTCAGGTTTAGTTGAGGTCCTAACTTAGTCATTTTATTTGGAGATTTTAAGTCAGCTCAAATAGATCAGCACCAAAACACCATGCTTGTAACTTGAAGATATATGTCGGTTATCTTTGCTTATGCAAACTGTATGCTTATGTAAAATTTGAAAAGAGAACTGTGCTTGTATGGCAGCCAACTGAAAGACTTGCCTTCAAAATGTAATTGTGGCTTTCTAACATCTGCTTTCTTCTTCATGTTTTAATAGTCATAGAGAAGTCATGATTTAAACCCAGACAGCACTTACTAAACCGCACAGAGCCTCTTGCTGACAAGCTCCCATTGGTATGGAGAAGAGAATTACAAGGGTAAAAGTGACAAAACTCATGGGTTGAGATAAAGTCAGTTTAAAAGGTAGAGCAAAAGCAAAGGAAACCAAGGAATTAATTTACTACTTCTCACTGGCAGGCAGACACTTAGCCATCTAAAGGGCTTCCTCACACAAAACGGTGACTTGGGAAGACAAATGCTGTAAGTTCAAATATCCCTTCTTCCTCCCTCTTTCCTGTAGCTTTTATCACTGAGCATGACAACATATAGTATGGAATATTCCTTTGGTCACTTGCCATCAGCTGTCCTGGCTGTGTCCCCTCCCAGCTTCTTGTTCACCTCCAACCTTCTTGCTGACAGGGTGGTGTGACAAGCAGAAAATAGCTTAATGTTATTTGAGCACTGCTTGGCAAAAAATAAAGCATTTGTCTGCTATTAACACTGTTTACATCACAAATCTGAAAACTATCCCCATACAAGCTACTCTGAAAAAATTTTACTCTATCTCACCTAAAACCAACATGATCAGCTGCTGTATTTTTATGCCTGGCATGGAGTGGTGATCCTTTCTATATCAACCAGATCTTTCAATGGGTTGAGGAAAGAGTAATTCCTCTGGTCAAAAATTACTTATATGAATGCTGGAGGTGTACAACATACTCTGCTTCAAACGGAGAAAGTGAATATTAAGAATAGCTCACTTTTCTGTGTCAGGCTGTTATTTCTTGTCGAAATGGCTTTTCACGTCTAACAGTGATTCATGCTGAGGAAACAGCTTTGTATACAAAAGTATTTGCTTATTGCAATTAAGGTTCATTTAACTAATGGTTTCCAGTGGTACTGGGTTTAGATCAGGCAGAAGAAATACTCTGGGAAATATACAGAAGATCTATTCAGACTGATTTTAGTAACTTTTATTCTCGTTTTGAGTATGTTGCTTAAGAGAAAAAATTTAACAATATATTTATGTGATTGCTCATAAAAATGTAATTATATTCATTGTCTTCAAGCCCTGTATTTTCCTGTCCCATTAAAGAAAGTCATGGTCATTATGCTTCTCTCCCCCCTTAAACCACTATGTTGCCCTAAGGAAAATAAGATAAGTAGGAAATTTATCTGACAAATGCTTGGTGAAATTTCTGTCTACCAAGTGCTTTTCAAATCAGAAATAAAAGCAGCCTTGGGAGATAAACCTACAGAATTTGAAACAGCCATACAGAAATTGCCAAAATAATCCCCTGCATCGCCCAAAGCAAGATATAAATTAAGAAGCAATATGAGTGTAATGGAGCATGTACCTTTCATGCTTCCATTCATCTCATATAAACAGCTTGTACACTGCACCTCACAGGAATAATTACAAAATCATAGAATATCTGAAATTATACATATTAAGACAGAAAAGAGACAACATTTTATTTTTATTTATCTAATTATTTTAAGACTTTTTGTAGTTTAAAAAAGTTGCTATCTTGTTTTCTAATTATCAACTTACACAGATAAAAAGTCAAAGAATGAAAAAGGCTTTAGGCAAAATCAGGAGAGGAGTTATGCATTCTTTCTGCTGAAAACAGATGTGAACTTGCTGGCTGACATGTTAGCAGTATTCTGCCCTTCCATACAGGACATAAATATTTGAAAAGACCTCAAAATTTCCAGTTTTTAAAATCCCAAGAACAGAGTGGGTTACAGAATTGTAGCTTGTTTCTTTTGGTGGGAAAGAAAATGAATTAAAGATATACCAAACACAAGATACATTAAAATGGGTATCAAGGAATTTTTTAAATCAAGAAAATTTTCAAATTTCATATTCAAATTTCTGCTTCAGAAGATCATCTCAGCTACTACAGTTTGATCTCCTTAGTAATTGCATGGA
Organism: Machaerirhynchus nigripectus; assembly: GCA_013397975.1. Classification (NCBI taxonomy): domain Eukaryota; kingdom Metazoa; phylum Chordata; class Aves; order Passeriformes; family Dicruridae; genus Machaerirhynchus; species Machaerirhynchus nigripectus. The sequence continues at coordinate 170,516 of VZRQ01006651.1, forward strand.
GCAACAAGGACAAAGAAGCGACACTTACATTGCTACTACTTCTGCAAATCTCCACAAGATCATTCTCTCCTTTGTCACCATTACTTTTATACCTAATACTTGTAATTTCCATTTAACAAATAGAATCATAGAGGCATAAGTGAAAACCACCAACTAAATTACATTAGGGGCATCTGCAAGCAGATATCCAAATGAAGAGATGAAAAATGATGGTTAACTGAATAACACATTCTGCCTTTTCAACTTAATCACAAACTGGACAGCTTAACATAAAGGGTACAGTATTATAGGGATAATTTCCCTGAACAAAATACACAAGGCATAGCATTCAGAAATGATCGTGTGTTTTCTTTACAATTCTGTGATATTTACTGAAAGCAAACACCTGCCTAATCAGAAAATGGCCCAACTAACCAAAGGCATTGATAAACCTGGTCCAATTATGACTGACTCCATTTTGAGGTCCCTCCCAACCTCTATGACACTATCCTGTAATGTTAATACAGATAAGATTACCTTTTGGACTTTCATTTGTTTGGCTGTTGATGAAATGGCCAGTGATTGTACGGTGGATCCAACACAAAACTAGATATAAGTAAAAACCAATTTTTCTAGCAGCAGAGCAGGTTTCCCAGAGAGGTTGTGCCACCTCCATCCTTGAGGATTTTCAAAACCCATCTGGACAAAACTCTGAGCAACCTGATCTGAACCTGTAGTGGACACTGTTTCGAACAGGAGAGTGGTTTAGGGACACCCTGAGGTCCCTTCCAACCTGTATTATTCTATGATTCATAGTGTATAACAGGTCCACTGATCTATTTTTGAGTTTCAGACTCACTTGTAAAAGTGGCCTTATTTTTTCAGTGCCAACTTTTGCAACAGATGGGTATTATGTAAAAGCTGTTCATTTACCCAGTATTCCACTGGGTCCACTGCACTTTTGTAATCAGTAATGCAGGACTGAGAGCCTTCAGTCTGAGAAATTCAATTTCCTCTTCTCCATCACCTAATGAATGTCAACAAGAAGTGGCTTCTTGTAAGCTTGGCAGTAAGTAGTCAAGGAATCCTAAAGCAGGTACACTTATCCTCTTTCTCTTCAGTGAGTTTTGATTTTATTTTCTTCTTTGCCCATGCAATAAAATGTCCTATTAAAGAGAAAAATTAAAAATACACTTTCATAAACAAACGTAAGAATAATACATTAGGCAAGAAAATTACTAAATGAAGTTTTAACTTCATTAGACTTTAGAATATGGAGATTAAAATTGAAGTTATAAAGTTAGAAGATCACTGTGCCCAGGTTATTCTATGGAACTTCATGACTTTAAATTCTGAGAATTTGTTCTCAACAATTCAATTAATAACTAATATTTTATTTTCCAGCAAGTTTGAGTTTGCAAAATAGACTGATTATTTTAAAGGGTAGTTCTTATATTTTTTATTGTATGTTTCTTTATGTCAGTGGATATGATCATACGATGTCTATTTCATAAGGACACATACACGCATGTCCATGTAAATTAGAAGAAATTTGTTAAAATGGCATGAATAAAATTTTAGGCATTGCACTTACTCTCACTGTATCTAAAAGTGGTGCCATGAAAAATTTTAGGTGCTCAGATTAGTATGCATCTCCTATGGGTTAGCAATACACCTATTAAAAAAAATCAAAAACTCTATTGGTTGAAAAGAAGCTAAGCCAATTTTTCACTTAAAAAAAAATTAAAAAGCAGAGCAAGTTCAACTCCAAGCTGATTACTCAGGAAATTAAGACTTTCACCTGATATGTAGAAGGGATTCATGTAAACTGTAGATATAATTCAGCCTGTTAGTCATAATGTGAAATTCAATATATGCTTCAAATTTTGACAGTTATGTTCCCATGTATTTTCACATTCTCTGTTTTGTATATACACACATATTCTGATCTTGATAAAGTTTCAGGACTCATGAAATACATAAGTACAATGAGAATGGAAGACTTGGTAATTTCTCCAAATACTTTTTGTAATTGTTTGATATACTGTGATGTACATACGGCTCAAAGAATCGTCATCTGTTCCCTTTCTGGAGCACAACTGGGAGAAAAAGTCACATGTATTAAAATATGTTCTCATTTACACATACTGATAGAGAGATAATAATCAGTACGGAGAAAAGGAGAAGGTTCATCACATCCAAGCCTCTCAACTTGATATCTGGGCTGTAGGCTATACTGGGGTTAAGAATATATTTTCCTCTTCTTTTTGAAACCGTTTCACTGTGCAGAAAATAATTAAAATTTATAGGATCAGAAAGAGAGCAAGCATAACAATAACTCAGTAGCCTACTGGTTCAAAATCTCACTTGAGACAAGAGACCTGGATTCTGTTCTCTACTCCAAAGACTATACATTTTACATGAGACAGACTTTGGATAACATGTGTAAGTAGCTCATGGAGCAACCTAGACCTTTCTCGTCCCAAGTGAATACCATAACCAGCTGACATTAGACCCTTGCTAACTACTGGACTTTCCAGTGCCTTCTATGAATATTACATGGTAAACACCTCACGACCACTATGTCTGAACATGTAATGTCTTGTTTAAAATGAACTCCTGGCATTTTTGCTTGATATCATGCAGTAAAA
>VZRQ01006651.1:173184-256834 GCA_013397975.1 Machaerirhynchus nigripectus
AAAAAAAAAAAAATCTAAGGACTGTGGTAACTAAGCTATGAGGAGTGCTATAGAGCCATCAACTATCAATAATGCAGTGTTCCTTTTAAGATGTTTCTACCGCTCACTTGAAGAAGGTTCAGTCACTTCCAGCTGAAAATTCTAGAATTATTAATTTCCTAAAAACATGTTAAAGATTAATAATATTCCCAATTTAGATTAGAAAATCTGAAAAAATATTTCACAATTTATGCTCTGTTATTTTCATGATAACTATTATGTTGGATCTTAACTATTTCTCAGATTCTAGATGTCATTGACACAACATATTCATTCTCTTTTTAAGGCTTGTGTCATTCTATTTCTGTGACAGGGAAATAAACCCCTAAAATGGAAGAAGACTCAGAGGAGATAAGCAAGGGCAGTGTGTCCATGAAGACCAGAAAGTTATGCAGGTTGGGACTGACCACAGATGTTGCAAAGAAGCTGGCTTCATCTCATCACAAAGGGGACCAAAGGGTGGCCTTTATTTTAGATGAGCATCTATCAACAGTTAAGTAGATCCGCTGGTGTTATAAATGTTTCTCCCAAGCCCGCTAAAAGTTTGACTGTTTCCCTGAGTTAGCCAGATCATCATCAGGGGTAATGAATATGTGGTTCAGCTAAGCATAGAGTATAAAACAAGACAACTGTCAAAAGAATTTAAAAGACAACAATAAGTTTGAGATAGCTTCAACCCACATTTTCCTTCCCAGCAGCTGGGGACTCCCAGCATCCTGACTGATACTGATAATGGGGAACATGTTGGTGCTGTGATCCAACTGTCTATTAATATTGCTTTATTTTGCTAAATTTAACTTATATTTTTATTAGTTTATGCAGTATATTTTAAATCACTCTGCTAAATCAGAAATCCCATGCAATAACAACTATCTTCATATAAGCAAATTTGATAATAAATATTAAACCTTTCACATGTGGAATGTATAAAAGGACCTGGTCAGAGAGTGTCAGACTAAAAATTTCCTTGTTCCATCAATAAATATAATTTTTAATAAATTCACCACTATGCAAAGATATTTCTCAGTCATATATTTCTTTTCTTTTTTTCTGGATACCCTGGAAGTTTATTTGTTTATTAAATTCAGCTTCTGTGTGCATCACAAGGTTATTTTCCACAGATTCTTTAATTATTTCTGCGTACTTTTCTTTCTCTTTGGTGTCTTGATGGAATATATATATCACATATTTTCTCAAAATGTCTAGATACATATCTGGATCAGAAGTTGTTGAGTTGTTGTTCAAGCAGAACTTTTGTATTATTATTACCCTTTTTAATTCCAGTTTCTTATTCTGCAGTCCAGGTCTATTGAATGGGAAAGAAACTACTGCTACCTTGTCCAGCTTCAGGAAGATGGGGCAAATCTCTGCTTGTTTTCAGATGAGTAGTTTGATTTCCTTACTGTATTTTTCTTTGTTAAAAGTAGAAAGTGCACGATCAAATGCCAGTGCCAGATTTGCTCCTTTGCCCTCTACAATCTGGAACATTAGCTAATGAAACTGAACATCCTCATGACAGCAAAAGCTGACAGGACAAGTATGAGAAGAACTGTAGTTCAAGCTTTGAGAGGGGGTTTGCACACAACACCTTCTCTCATTGTATTCTCTCATTCTTCTGATTCAAAAACATACTTCCTATTCCTCCTAATACTTAATAGTTTCTTGATTTTCTTTCCATTTTCATTGTCCAAGACCTCCAAATCAGTAAAGTTAGGAGGTTATGGCTCGTGAAATCTGCTTTGTTGTAGATGCAGAAACAGACACATGATGGTGTGAGAATGATTATCATTTTATTGGAGCAATCATTAATAGCATACTAATATTTATTTCAGCATAAGGGGTTATTTTCTTACCCTTGCTCATGGTGACTTGTATGCATGAAGGCTTATTGAGCCAGAGCCAACTATTCAGTGTGAAGAAAGTAGAATAAATCAGGAAAGCATATCACTATCAGCATCACAGCTGTTCTCACTTCATGTCCTACGTGGTAGCTGGGATACTGAGAAAAGCAAATACTTCTTTGTTTTATTTCTGCACTAAGTAAATGGCATAGCAACCCATTATCATTGACAAGGTCCTTGTTCCTGAATATCAACTACTTTAACCCTTTCTCTTACCACTGTTTTTCCATTATATAAGCTGCATCAATCAATGTCTTTTGTTTAAGATTACATGCAATCACATTTGATTTTTCACTAAGAATAAAAATATAGTTTTATTGGCTTTTGAAGAAGTTATACATTCTTTAAAACATGACGCTTACATTCTCAGTAGTCTTCTTAAGCAGGTTCTGAATAGAAAATTGTTACTTCTACACAGGACTGGTCAAACTAAACTTGATTTAAATGAAAAGAGTGTGAGTGTTCTGTGGACTGACAGAGCTGTTTCTTAAATAACATCATAATTTGATATAGACACTAAATGTGTTCCAAAACATATTGAAATTGGCAGTAAAAGCCTTACTTCTGTTAACTTGGGTGTCTTGGATCAGACTAATAGAGCAAAACTTTTTAAGTTTTTTTGTTTCATTACCCATATACTGTTGCAATGAAAACGGATATAATCTTTATTTACCTCACTCTCAAAAGTATCTGAAAAGTTCTTGGTGCTTTTTTAGGATCCCAGATATTTCTGTATGTTTATGTTAAGACTTATGAGAAGTGTCCTTTTGTTATCTCCCTTCCTTATATTGATTTGAAGTTTCAAAAATTGAAGCTTGGCAGTGTATAAATAAATCATTAAGTCCAAGGTAGCAGGTGCTAATTGTCAAAGCTGTCATGCCTGATACTCTTCCAGAACTCCTGACATTCTCTTGTTTCAGAGGCTAGTAAAGCCTTTGGTGGTTGCTGTAGAATAGCTGCACAGAGTATGAAGATTTTCTCTGATTTTTCTCTTCACTTTTCTAAAAAATTGGTTCTAAAATGAGGGAAGCAGAGTTAAATTACCATCTGCTTTTGGTTGCAGAAAACCTGAGTACATTTATTTTCATCTACTTGTTTCTCCAACTAATTAATAAATTATCACAGAGCAAGCTGACAACTTAACTTACTAGTCACACAGAACACAGATATATGCTGCTCTGCAGTTTCTGACAGATTGAATTATTGGATACAGTTAAGTTGATGTAAAAAAGAAAAGGGATGGGTTAGAAGTTCAGGATTCTTGCTGACTGCACTATCTTTTTATGGCATCATGGTAAAGGTTGATTTCAGGAACATACATTAAATTCCTTTTCTTCCAATCAAGCAAAACATAGCTAATAAATCCTACATAATAGGAGGTAGTACAAAATATCTTAGCTTCTTTAGTTTCAGGAGAGCTGTGATGAAATAAGCTGCACATAGTACCATACTATGCTGATACACAAAACACTTCCAAATTAGTGCTTACCTTATGTAAATCAATATCAGTGTTTTCCTTATGTAAGCTTATTTGTAAACAGAAATAAAGCCTAAATACATACTGTGTGGGGAATTTCTTTTACTTTCACCTAACACAATTTAGAAATATTAGTATTGATCCTTGGTGAAAACTGGGTCCTTATTTCTGTCGTGTAAACATAATTGCCTGCTCTTAACAGGTAATGTAATCTGTTTTATAATTGTCTACATATGCTTAAGTTTGTGAGTTAGAAAATACACTCTTAGAGTATCCTTTGAGATCAAATGGCTTTAATCTTTGTTTTTCAAATTCACTGCTGTTACTTTTCTAACTAACTCATTTCTGTCATTGATATGTGTATTAAAGAAATATGTACTATGGATGTGCAGAGACAGCTTGTTAAAATGGACCTCAGATTCTTGTCTCGATGCAAAATAATCAAGACTAATATATATTTTATCTGATCAATGATTAATAACGCACTACTTCACTAGATGACAAAGAAATTGTTTTCAGAACTTTTCTGGACCTGTTTCAAACAAGGTTTCATTTAGAAAAAAGTTTACGTTTCACTTTCTCACACATACATTTTAGATGGAAAGGCTGTGTGAAAATTTAGTATTCAGACTGCTTTGCTTCATTTAATTTTTTAGTATGAAAAGAAATTGTAGAATTTTAATTTTTATTACTCTATTACACTAAATGTACTGTCCTACCCATTAACACAATAATAACCTATATGTCAAAGGATAAAAGTGTACAGTAATCTGTTACACCAAAGCCTTCTTATGGCCAAAAAGGGAAAAACCCACATATACTGAGTTACAAAATTATTGTTAGTCTGCTTAGAGTTTTAACAAGCTAGTCTAGCTTGTACGGATAGTACATGAAAACCTTATTGTATATAAATATGAAAATCTTATGTGCATATGAATGTGCATATATGTATGTGTATTTGTATGTGTATATGGAAACTTTATGTGCTTAAAAGTGACCAGAGGACCAGAGGGTCATCTCTGCTTTAGATGAGGGCCTGAGTGAGTTGGGTGGGATCAGGCGGCTATGTACGTAGCCTTCCCTGACTTAATCAGAGTGTGAAAGTTTCCTGAGCAAGCTAGACCTGCATGGGGGAACTGGCTCAGTCCAACACAGAGTATAAAACTGAACAACCAGCAGACTGAACTGTGAAGAGGACGGGGGATTTGAGCTGGCTTCAGACCATTTATTCTTTCCTAGTGACTGGGTCACCCAGAATCATGACCACAAACCATAGAGAGACCAGTAATGAGAATCAAGTTTGTATTGTGTACAAACATGTATTGTAGTTAAGTTTCCTCATGAAATGACTGTGTTGTGCCTGGTTTTTTATTTCAGTGAACTGCTATATTGCTAGATCAAAATCCCAGTAAATACATTTAATAATAAAACAAAACCTTCCTTGCGTAGAACATCTTCTGACAGTAGGAAATGTGAATACAAAGTTGAACCTGGCTTCTTCAGGCTCCATGACAAATATTTACTTTTTCTTCAGTATTCTCAATATTATATGGAAGGTGGCAAAGACTTTCTGTAGAAAATTATTCTCTCATAGCAGAAATAGACATTTTAGAACATCTAATTTTTTAAAAACTTCAGTGTTATCTTCTAAGGTTTTGAACACCAAAAGTGAAATCAGGAGCTAGGATTTGGTTTTGACTATTAAACTATTTTTAATATAAAGCTAATATCATGATGACCATTGCAACAGCTCAGGGTATATCACCTGCTTTAAATAACATCTATAGGAAACCATAGCATAAGAAATTTGCAATGCTATTGATCTGGCTATATTTAGGTTCTGATATAGCATAACAACCTGTGGTGCAGAGGTCATGTTCTGGTAAATATCCTAAATCACCTTGGCAACTTCAAAGATGAAAGAACAGTTCTTGAAGAGTCACAGGTATTTACTGACTGGAAGTGTCACTGAAATTATGTTATAACTAACAAAACATGACTATATTCCTAATGTTTTTAATCAAAAATTTTGCCCAAGCTCTGCACTGGGGAATTTCATAAAATGAAAAAATACAAAAATTTGAAGGGCAATTTGCAAAAAAACATGTAGGCAACAGTGTGTGGAATTAACCTAGTAGAAGATGGGAAGCCACATCATCTACAGCATGTTATGGTATGTACCAATACCCACCATATATTTTAATCCAGTTTTTATTGGCCTTCCTCCAATTTTGCTGCAACAGTACTGTTCATCAGTTCTAAACACTCTCACAGTTTTATCCCATGGTAGTATTTCTTGTATCCTCACAGCACTCCATGGAAACCATGCCTGCATTTGCCTTGACATGCCACAGAGAGACCATCTTGTCGTGGTGTCTTGTCCAGTGTTCTCTCCTCCTTTGACACCTGTTTGCTGTGACTGACAGTTTGCCCCTGTGAGCACTGATAAATTTCAGCTCGACTGTGGCTGTCAGACAGATCGGCGTAATACACCATCATTATCAATATCTATGTAACAACATCACACTATTTTTTACATCCTGTCACACAGGTATGCAGCTAATGCATATTCCTATCTTATACTTGGTGCTTCATTTTACATTCTTTTGGACCTTTTTAGTCACTACAAAATATCCTCATTGCTATACAAATGTTAAAAATCTCAAAACTTAAAAAATCTTCTGTAAGGAGGAGAGAAAGAAAAAAATGTGTGCTGAAGGAAGTATTTAACAATAGTATAAAAAACCTATAACAGCATATTGTGCAAAACAATAAAAATAAGAAAAGGAAAAGCACATGCAGTGAATTCCAATATGCACATTCAAAATATATCACTAGATTCCAGCTTTCATTAATCTTGGGCATAGACTGATACGGAAAGAAAATATTTTTCCTGAAGAATTTTTTGTTAACACTAAATGTACTCTTTCAGGAGATGAAGACCTAGTTTCTCCGTAAAACTTAATGCCATAGGAAAAAGGACTTTTAGAAAATGTGTTTCCACACTGTTCTAACACACATTTTTTCATTAAAAACCACCAACTGGGACTGCACTAGTATGTGCTTCCAGGGTTAGAGGCTGGCACACTGAACTCCAGAGAGAATGGGGTTTTCCAAAGAATATTTCTTAATGGGAAAAATATCTTTGGAAATTTATAATCATACAAAGATTTTTGTTTCTAAGACTTTTCCTTTCTCCCAGATCTATTACAATTTTGTAATTCTATAAGAAGAGGAGAAAATAATACTCTTATGAGAATAATGTTTTAAAATTTACAACTAACTTCACTAGCTGTCGGTAACAAAGCTTAATTCATAACAACTGTGGAAGATGTGAGTCTTTAACAGTGACATCCTGTTAGAGTTACTTTCTGAAACAACAGATAGAATAGGTTCTTAAGTCAACTCTACTTGTCTGGCAAATGAGCAGCTTTATACATTATTTGCTGCATTGTTGTAATCCTGTTCTGGAAAGCTTCATGATGCCATGCCTTATTATGTGGAAGTGCTCATTTCAGGCTACAGCTTCTATTCCACTCAGCTGGTACCCCAGACAGCTCCTAGCAACCTTGTGTGATCTGTAGTATTAATGTTAGAGATGCTAACTTTATAAGTAAGTAGTAAGTGCTAACTTAATAAGTAAGATGCTAACTTAATATAATAAATAAGATGCTAACTTAATAAGTAAGCAAATAAATAAATAAAAAGAGATAAATAAGATCAATAATGATTTTTGCCCCTGCTTTGGATCTTGAGGTCAGACTGGAGCTCTTAAGACCTTTTAAGGACTCGTGGACATATAGAAGAGTATGCCTGTAAGGATCCTGGTTCCTGTTCTGCTAAATTCTAAGATCTTATTAGTGTTAGGTAACCAGTGTTTAGTTATGAGCTTCTAATATGTTTATGAGTTCATTTTTGCTTATATCATTGGCCTTTGCTCAAAGCACTAGATTTTTTCAAGCAATGGCCTCACCAGTTTTTTGCAGTGCAGTTCCAAATAGTCGGCAGCTATTTGCTGCTGTAGCTACGAACGTAGATGTGTAAATCCTTAGCAACACCCACAGTCAGTTAATTAACATGCAAATGACCTTAAATCCACCCTCAAGAATGGATGTCAGATTAAGGAGAACATGGAAACTTGACTTCGAATGTTCAGGCTTAGAAGAACACATATTACATCTATCCTCTGCTGCTTCCCTTTAGCTTAATGCAAATAAAATAATGGTTTATTCTCTAGCACATCTGATTCTAGTATACACAGAATGGAAGCACATTGTTCAGACAATTGTTCAGACCTATAGCACCAGAGAAAAATTATTCTTCCTGATGCAAACTCCATACATTTATGCTAGAGAAAGGGGAGCTCAGCATTACACAACAAAAGAGATCTGACCTGTTGCTGAGGGCTACTGGGAAAAATACGTGTAGGCTGGTCATTTGGTGTGCAATGAAAATTTATTACAGACAGTGATAATTTGGAAGTTGGCTTTAACGTAAACACTTTACATAATATAGAGGTAATCCTTTTATTTGCATAATCTGTGTATTCATAATTTAATACAATAATTGCTTTACAAACATGTAACTTCCTAACTCTGAGGTTCTCATTAAATATATTATTGTGCATGTTTTGACAACTTTATACCTCTTTCTAAAACATGAATTTTTCCTCAGTTCTCTCTCCAATTGAACAGTGATACAGATGAACAACAGAAAAAATATATACAGATACAGAAAAAAAAATCTTTTAACTCCTTTTTATTTCAGGCAACCTGCTAGAATATTACCAAAGCAATAAAAACCTTCCTAAAAGGGAACAGACATGCATATATGTACAAGACTTGAAAAACAATCTAATTGCTCTTATTTTCCTTTAGCAATACAAACTTTGTTTATGCTGTTACACCACCAAACACTTTAAAAGGCAGAAGTAAGAAGAAGGTCAAGCCATTTATGCTGGTTTTGGCTGGGGTAGAGTTAAGTTTCCTCACAGTGGCTGGGACGGCGTTATGCTTTGGATTTGTCCTGAGCATAGGGTTGGTAATACAGAGATTTTTTTTTTTTTTAATTGCTGAGCAGGGCTTACAGAGAGGCAAGGCCTTCTCTGCTTTTCCTACTGCCACACTGTCAGGGAGGCTGGGAACATGGGAAGATGGGGAGCACACAGAGCTGGGACAGGTGACTCAAACTGACAGAAGGGATCTGCCATATCACATGACATCATGCTCAGTATCTAAAGTGGGGGCAACAAGGTGGAAGGGGGAATGTTTGGAGTGATGGTGTTTGTCTTCCCAAGTCACTGTTACATGTGATGGGGCCCTGCTCTCCAGGAGATGGCTGAACACCTGTCTGCCCATGGGAAGCAGTGAATTAATATTCTTGCATGTGAGGCTTTTGTTTTCCTTAATAAACTGTCTTTATCTCAATCCATAAGATTTCAGATTTTACCTTTCTGATTCTGTCCCCATCCCACTGGCAAGAGAGTGAGTGAGGCAGCTGTGTGGTATTTGGCTGATGGATGGGGTTAGACTATGACATCTCCAAAAGTACTAAAAAAATTTTACCTAAAGAAAAATATATAATATGAAACTTGAGCAAACATGGAGGAAAATCTTTTGACTAGTACATTTTTTTAGACACGCATAGCAATTATTTTTGTTCTTTAGAGAAGTGTAATTTATTATGAGAACAAAAAAATGGAGCATAAGCTATTAAAAAAAGTTGGGGTTTAGCTCTATATAGAAGAAAGACTACTTTATAGTGCTTGTTTGTGCTACAGAGTACTTTTGGTTCTCAAATCTTTAACATGTTAACTAAGCAGAAAATAGAAATGGGGTGGGATTATACATGTTCTCGTCTACATCAGAAATAATGACTTGATGACCCTGGAGGTATAGTAGCTTTATTCATTACAGTGAAATCAAGAAGCATGAGGTGCCATAATGTCAGATAAATTAAGGTTTACAGTATGCCATTTCTGGAAAGCAGCTGCAGTCAGAGCAGCCAGTAAAAGAGTATCTTCATTAAATGAGTGACATTAACTGGAGTTTCTTGATGGTTATTCAAACTCATGAAAAGGAAAACCAACAGAAAAAGACTCTACAGAACATATTGCCAATGTGTCAATGTTGTAAAGGAGTAACAACCACCACTTTTGTGTGAGAAAAAGACAGCTGTCATTTGCTCATAAATTCAAGAATGTGTTTTGCACAACAATTATTTAAAGAACTTATACTGGCTTCCTCTATTATACACCTTGAGATGTTCTGATAAAAACTGCTGTTATAAGATATAAACATTGTAACTTTACAGTTACAGATGAGAAGAATGACTGGATTTCAAGGTTTTTTAAGGTACATGAACTCATATGTCAGGTTATAAATGACAACCAAAGCTTTGAAGGTAGTTCGAGTATTTTTGTCATATACTTGAGAAAAGCGATTATAAATCTCAAAATACCCAAGAGACTGGAGTTCTGGGAATGAGTTCTACAAAATAATGGTAAATTCTGCTTCTGTCATGCTTAGCAGATTTAACAGAGAATGAGTCCTTCTCCAGAAGTGTGGGTCCTTGCTGTTAGTGTAATTATGGATCTGTTATAATCATTAATAAATACAACTAGCACGGCTAATCATAGGGTGCCAAATAGTTACCTTCCTTGTTCCAGCAACACCTAACACAGTCAAGACTCCTACTGCTGCTACTATTTTTCATTTTGCTTCATACATAACTATGCTCAATGATCTTTGAGGTTTTCTCAAAAACCATTAAGGTTTTCTACAACATTTTATCAATAGTCTTTAGATGTAGAGAAATCAGTAAGACTATCCATGCTCTTAGAGAGTGCCTTAATGACTTAATTTAGTAAAATGACAGAAAAAATACCTTTTAAACTAGATTAATTAGAGCTAGATTATCAGGATTATTCAGACCTAATTTGTAGCGATTCTTACCATGCTTCAGTGTGGCTACTTAATTCAGATGTATCAGTAAATATTAGGATATATTTGAAAGAATGTAGAGGACTTCTGAAGTTTAAGATGTAATATGAATCCTCTGTTTTGAAAGATGTTTTCTTCACTCCTTTTCATCTAAAATCCATATATTTAGTTATGCAGTCTATAAGAAATTAATAAATCCTTTTTATTATGGAGTTGCAATTACATTGATATTTGCAAATTAAATATATTGTAATGATGTTTAATATAGTTCCACATCTTAAAAAGAAATTATTACTGTGAGTTTTTTAATAAAGTAATTTATTTGCATTTGGGTTTTTTAGTCAATCCTTGTTGGAATCCCCATTCTTCCACTGGAAAATTATTCTCTTGAAAAACTGCTGTCAAATACACAGTCTTCTATGAACCCAGGTAGTTGTGCTACCATGGATTGTAATCCTGTCAGACCTAACAAGCTAAGCACATTCAGGTTGAATTAATAGAGTCAGAGACCTCTAAGGAATGTTTCGGTGTTGTAGCAAGTTTTTTAGTGCTACTGACTCAGTGGGAGACACTCTTCTATGTGAGTTAGTACTGAACTAATGCCCCAGCCAGGGAATTCTGAAAGACACTATAATTAGGATGCAATAGGCTAGAGTGCTCAGAAATAGAGAATGGGAGACAGTCTGACCAATGTCACTGCAAGTGTCTTAATGCATGAACTGGAGAAAAGCAACTGCTAGAAGGAAAAGAAAATCGCAAAATATTACTAATGAATATAAAAAATATCTGATGATTGGATAGTAAAATACAGAAGCAATAGAAAGCCTGGTTTCATGTGATCAGCACAAGATCATTTTATTGATGCATGTGATGAATTTCCAAGAGCATATAAAGGAAAAAGATCTTGCTAAAAAAAGAGAGGGATAAAATGAATTTTGAATCAGTTTTAGCTGATGTGTTGCTCAGTATATGTTAAAAATGGCCTTCCACAGAAGTACTCCCCCAGGGGTCTTTACACAATCATCGAAGAAGTAACATTCTGCTATAAAAGTCCTAATGCACAATACAGCTATGAATATTTAATAAACACGGAAGTAAAGAATAAATTTTATGGAAGATCTAGTCTAATATTTCTAAGTACTGGGCAATCAGTCAAATATTTCTATTTTCATAAATGGTTACTCCTTCACAGAGCAAAAAGTCTCACCTCTCTTCTCATAACCATGATCTTGGAAAGAAAGTAAAGAAAGGTGAGCTCTGTATCACAAAATTTGTTCTTAGTTTTATCAGCCAGGCAACATTTGTCCATCTGCAGCTGTCTCAAAATCAATTCACTTCCCCTTTATGCAATATGATCAACAAGCAGCCAAAGTCATCTTAAACTGAATATATCACATTATCTTTACTTTTTAGTTAAATTTAAAATAAAGTAAGCAATGATAATAAAAACTGGCAGAAGTTTCTGCAGGCTGTATTAAATGCACAGGCTGCCAGTATATGACTGTCTCTAGACCCTGAGAAGTAATGTGTTGTGGAAAATTCTGGGAAAACTGCTAAGCAGTTGCAACTCTAATAGATGAATGCAAGAAATGGCGGATGAAAAAAAAAAAAAGGTGATGGGATAGTCCCTGAAGGGCAGTACGTCAAATTAGTAGACAGAGCTTCCATTAATATTTTAATGGAAGCCTCCTACATAAGAAAAAAATTTGGGATTTTCCACATAAAGTTTTAATGCTGAATTCCACTGGTCAACTTTCTAATCACTCAGACAATAAATAAAGTTGATGGAATACTTACCAAAGTACTGCTCAAAAAATTATAAGACATTTGATGATAATGTTCAGTGAAGAGCATATGAGAAGCTAGAAGTGGGCTGAATATTTTAAGTATTAGTTCTTAATACAACTTCTCTGTCAGTGATTGAATCTCAGACTGAATCTGAATCTGGATCTGGTTCCTGGATCTGAATCGATTATTCAAAGGAAACGAGCTGCATTTATACACTTCTTTAAGGCACAGTATTTCTTTACATGACAATTTTCACTACATGACTTCTCCCATGTTGCCACATCAGCAAAGCACCTTCTAAATGTCCTTCTGTGGGGTGATCATGCACTGCTCACCCGTCTGTCAGCTTCCGGCAGGCTCCTCTCTGTAGGGCACTGCTGTGTGACACCTCCTCTCCCCAGGGTCTGTGCTGCCATGTGCTCCTTTGTGCTACCATATGCTTCTTATCTCTCCCCATACTTCTCAATATGTACTGAAATTATAGGGAAGATAATATTTTCAAAATATTACTATGGAGCATCTTAAAAGTTTTATATAAATGCTGAAGAAATATGTTAGAATGTAATTTCCTGAAGACAGGAAGAAGACTCTAGAACCAATCCCTTACTCAAACAAATACTAAACAGCATAACAATATGTCTTAGATTATTTTTCTGATTTTCATGCTACTGGAGACTCAATAGATGTGAGTCTGTTTGGACATTACTACCTTGATGCTTCCACAGATCATTACAGAAAATAGTCTTGCATTTTAGCAATATTTTCACTTTCAAAAGGAGAAGCCTAAAGTTTTCCATGTATGATAGTAGTCTCAGAATCATGAATAAACCATTATTCAGTTCAGCACAATGCATTTATAAACTGTGCATGATGGGTCCCTATTTTAGGTAAACTTAAGCATCATCCAAAGGCAGCAGTATTGCTGCTGGCAAATGAAAAAAGGTTGTAGATGAAATGGAAAAAGGTTCTGTCTCAGTGAGTGTTCCTTAATTGCATTCCAATACTGACAGAGAAAAAGGGAAAGAATTTACTGTTATAATAACACTAAAGGTGAAGTTTTAAGGTGTTATATATTTAACAAAATGTTAAAAATAATTCTGTTTAAGAAGGTTTGTTTTAAGTCCCATAATAAATTTTCAAACTTAGTTGTTCGACTAATCACACTTTCTTTGGACAATTCTACTATGCCCACCAGAAATTTTGATTCATTATTTATAAATTTCAGTATATTTTTCTCGTCTGGAAATTACTACTGTAAGAAGATTTTTTATGGGACTTGTGTTCAGTGATATTTCATTTTTCACTTTCCCAATTACAGAGAACGTTGTTTCCTGTTTCTCTGAAGGCCTCTTAAGTCTGTATATTTATTTCCAAAATTCAGCCTTTTTTTTTGTTGTTTTTTAAGTCTAATTTTCAGAGTAGGGCCTAAAAATAATTTAATGTGAAGGTAAATTCAGATTAAAATTATTAGACAGCAGCAACACTTATGTGTGTGTGGCACATTGGTTATGGTCTATAAAGTTAATTTTATATAGACAAGTTGTTTTGAAATCATTGAACAGAAATGTTTCCTAAACCTTGATTCTTACAGACATTCAGTTTACAAATTTTTTTTGATTACAGGATTACAGGATATCTGCTATGTAAACTAGGCCATGTCCCTCTGTATTATAGTGAAAGGCACTCTGCAGACTAGAAAGCATTGCTTATTCAGGCAGACACAGTATTAAATACAGACTTTGTAACTGAGTACAGCGGCTTGCCAGGAGGTAAAGTTCACCAGACCACAGCCTATCAAATGCATTTCTCTTCTTCTTGTGAAATTAATATCCTTACATTTCTAACTGCTCCCTATTGCATTTATGCAGCTTGTAGGCATGTTGGTCAGACACAGAAAGATCACTTAACAATGATCAGAAAAGCTGGCATATGGAACAACAGGAGATCTACCATGAATGGAGTCCTGCACATTTAGCATTCTCTGAAAACACAAGAATTTTTTCCATTGAGTCATGGCTCAATGGAAAAAATGGTGGCTGAAAATACCAAAAGAATTTGTATGATTCACCTGTGCTAAAAGGTATGGCAATCCATTAGCAATATTTCCAGTTAGTGGTTGAAAAGAAAGAGGAAAATCTGCATAATCGTAAGTTGCTTCTCTTTCAGACTTTGTGTAATACTTAACAAGACATTTGCATTCTCCAGTAAAAGTCTACGGATCATAGGTGCTGGTTCTAAATCCTGGTAAATGTGCTCTGCCATGAAGGATAGGTTACATCTCCAGCTAGTTATTCAAATGGTTCCTGCAGGTAGCAGACCAAAGAATATGGAGTATCTGTAAAATTGGAAGCGACTTCTGTAAGTTATAAAAAACTCAGATCGTTCTTGCTTCATCATCCACTGTGAACAAAATTCAGTCATGTGCATTAGCTATTCAAGCTCAGTTGATTTTCTCAAACAGTAAAGGTATTCAAGACATCCACATACTGCTGACAGTGGATGAAAGACTTGTGCCATTCTGAAGAGGAAGATAAAGCCCCACAGATGGCATGTCTAGACAGTGTTGGGTGCTCATGAATGAACATCAACTCTATAAATCTGTATAAAATCCTTCTTCTTGTATGCCAGAAGATTTATAGTGAGAATGACCTTATCATTTCCTTATGGAAGTACACTAGTGGCATAAACTGTTTCAGAAGGAAATGTGATCACCTAGCAACTGTTCTGATCTGCAAATTTCTTAATGTCAGGATTAAGAATATATTTTTCAAGGATGTCACATATTTTCAAGTCACTCACATGGCTGGTCACTCCCTTTCTGTTGACTTAAGTATTTTTCCCTGCCTTTGCCCAGTTTTTGTGATCACTGTTCACTTCTGTGTAGTGTTCATACAGCTGTGCTGTAAGCAGGGCAACTCCATTGTTTAGTGACAAGCATTTTCCCCTTTGGCTCTGAGTCTAAAGTTATCATATATAGTTCTTTTTCACAGTTACTCATGATAAAGAGTATGTATTTCAGAATTTATACAAATGTACAAATGTATAAATGTATAAATTAATATAAACGTTGATTTGCATATGTCATTGCTCCTACTGCCTCACTAATTTAATTATAGTGTTCACATAAAAATTAGTGCCAACATTTAAATCCCTTTCTCTCAGTAAGTGTAATTGCCAGTGACGAAACCAAAGTTCTGTTGAATTTGAGTTTGAAAAGATACACTTAACATCCTTATGGTTCTCAAATAGGTAATTACCTTACTACAGAGAATCCTGAATCAGTAAGGAAGTTATAACAGCAAAATCTCATGGACTCTTCTACCACATTGCAGAATCTTGCTCTGCTCCATGCAAAGATCTAATAATGTTCCTGTTTTCAGACCTGGTATTTTATAAAATCATTAGGAAGAAGAATTTTATCTTCTTTCTTTCATGACAGAAGTAACTCATTAATCCTTAATTCTTTGTGCTAGGACCAGACTCACATGTTGAGGCAGAACTGTTGGAAACAGAGTTAGGATTAATTTCTTGATATGACTACAGATCCAGCTTCCTGCTATAAAAACTGGCAAACTGTGAACATGTTCTATGCAATATTTTGGCCCAGGCTCCTTAGGAGTCTGTCAGCCAATGCCCAGACAGGGCTCAGGACAGGACAGATTTAATTCCCAAAGGCAGTTTGGACACAGTCACCCTGCTTTGGCTGGGAGGAGAGTTTATCTGTGCAAACACAAGCTAATGTGTGCCAGTGGTCTCATATTTAGTGCCTGAAGCCTTTCATTTACTAGAGTGGGCAAAACCTTTGTGTCTTAAGAATATACATTACTAGGTACTGGAATAAATGGGTATTGATATACAGTGTTGATTACTTCTTACAGCTTCCTCTAGGCTTGGTAAAAAGCCACAAAAATTCTAGGCTGTATAAAAAAAATAGGATCCTTAGCTCAATAAACAGGGCTACTCAAGTGAACAGATAGAACAGTCATCTAAGAAATAGCCCCTCTCTTTTTGTTCCTTAAACAACCTGTACTTGATTGTTGCAGTGATGGAGGCTGTTTAGAGCAGATGTTCTTTTGCACTCATATTGCCCATGAACTCATTCAAGAGCAAGGTATAATTTATCCCTTCTAACATGTTAATTAATCCAATATGATATATAATTCTTGTTGTTCAACAACTATATAAAATGAGGCAAATCTTCCTAACTTGTGTAGGCAGCATGGTTCAATACAGATTGAATACAAGCTAATATTGACCTCATGAACTGAAAACCTGCTTCTCTTTAATACCCTGTAGCTTCAGTATCAAAACATTAACTTCACAGTAGATTTCAGCTTTGTGTTTCTAAAGATGTTCATTCATAGACCAAGGCCTCTTAGCCAAGTTACCTGATATTTGGTATCCTACCACAGTTACAGACTCAGATGGCAGCATCAAAACCAAACAGATGTAATTGTCATACACACAGGACTCAGGCTGTTCACGCTGCAGTTTTTATATACATCAAACATTTCTTTAAAAGTCCAATACAAAACTTGGATTAGCTGAAGAAAGGCCTAATCTACTCAACTGACCTCTGTGGGACTGCTGTTTCACACTGACAATGACTACACCAAAAATAAAAAAAGCTGTATTTTCACCAAGACAACAACTCTTGAGCCATCTATGGCATTTTACAGATATAAGCCCATTCTTTTTAAATTAACCATATCAGGTATCTTTGTGCTGTCTTCTTTTCCCTAAGCTAATGTTTTTATTGCTTTCAAACTGACATAAATATCAGTTTATAGCTGTATTTCTTGTCTATTTCAATATTGAAGTGATTTATCCCTTTTTCTAATGATTGTGTAAAATTTAAGTTTCGTAGAGCATCTAAATACTTTGTTCATAAACACCTTTAATATAAATATTCTGAAGGTGTTCTAGTATGATTTTCTTTCTAGTTATATCAGAGATAATTTTTTAGGAAACAGGTTACTTTCCTACTACCAAGATGGTTTCAACAGTGAGTGAGAAACTGTAGAATAACTGAACTTCTTAGCACTTTATCTATTTAGTTATGAATCCTAGTTATTCCTCATTAATCTGAACCATCATCAATCTCTCCTTTTTCTTAAAAAATGTAATGAACATAAAATGGTCACCTGGTCTTCTGATTCTTTCCAGATCACTGATTAATACATGTAATTTCAGAAAAGAACTCCTTTAAATATTTCATTAAAAAAAAAAAAGAAATATTTTTTAAAAATAAAATAGATGTATTTTTTCATACATAAAATAATATGAATTCATCTTTTCTTGAAGCCTTATCATTGAAAAGTCACTTTAAAGCATTTTAACACAAAAGTGACTAGAGTATTTTATGGAAGCCTTCTCTATCAATCAAAGTAAACAATGTATGACTTAGAAATTCTTGCTGCTGCAGTGTATCAGGAAAAGGCTTGTTGACATGTGATCTTTGCTTTCTTTATTCAACACAAATATCTTACCTCCAACCATATTTGACTTTTCAAGCATTAAACATAATACTGAATATAAATCAGGGCACATAAGCCAAAACTTTGTCCCATGGGAACCACCTTAAAGGGAAGTTTTTAACATGAGAAAATATTTTGGTCCTAAGACAAACCCAAAATAGATGAATTGATGCCAGAAGTATTATTAAGATTTGGAATATGTTAACACAGTGTTCACAGAGCTATCTCCAGCAAAGTTTGAGTCCTGGAAGAAGTCTACCAATGTATTTGGTCTCTTCATAGACTAGAGCAGGACCCAGTTTGGGTACATTAACTTTATGGAGAATGTTAATAATAGTGATGCAATGAATCCGTGTTTGCTCCTGCCATTTGGACTAAGTTTTCTTCTCTCATTGGGCAGATAGATCATTTCAACTGGTTAACCTTAGAACAAATGCTCTTAATATATGGTTCTTTTTGAAGCTCACCATGTCTGTTTCAAACATATAGCACCAAGGGATTATTTAAAGAGAAACCACTCTGGTTTTGCAACTATGTAACCTGGTGTGGTAAAAATTATTACTTCACCATGAAGAACTTGGCTACTGGAACACAATACTTAATTCTACCAATGTTTTCCAGAGAAAAAGTATAAATATAGAAAATATGGAAGGTGGATATCACCACACACAAGTATGCCCACAGATGTGGTCTCAGAAACCCTTATTTTATTTAGCTGTTAATTGATATCATATGATAAATAAACGCCATCTGACCAAGATGATTCACTAATATTCACCAAGATACTATTATTATGGAAGTAAGCATTATTCGTGTGCTGTCTTTACCTTGACACAATATTGGATTTAGTAATTTTCTAAGTCTTAGGTTTCTTTGTGTTTTTAATATGCAGCACTATTATGAAATGACAGCCTTACAATCTTGTTGGTTTATCAAGCTGCTTGTGTGCAATTCAGTTTTAACTGTGTGCATTTTCTTTTGTATTAAAACAAGAGTCACCAACAACACTAAGAATAGTTTAAATTAAATAGCCTGTTTTCACATAATGCTTTGTTTTAATCGGGGTTCTATGAAGCTCATTGGTATGATTATGTTTCATTAATCAGAATTCCAGAAACATCAAGGTGTTTTGTTCTTAACATTTATCCTTTTTAGTTATTCCCTAGAGATATATTAATTTACACTAGATGCTTTATTAATGACCTCTTAAATTGGAGATAAAAAAAAAGCATTGTGCTATGAGCATTTTTATTCCATGAAAAAAAACGCCGAATTATGATAACAGAAAAATTATGAACTAGAGCACTCAATATATATATTACACATATATTCCCAAATTATTGTAAAGGCAACAAGTATATGTTTACATCATTTATTTCTTACTAAGATTTTTCTGTATTTCATATTTATTCCTGCTTGGATGAATCTCTTCACCCAGCTACTTTACTAAAATTACAGGTGAGTGAAACCATAAATTTCAACATGGCTTCATTCTTAACAGTCTATGAAGCAGTAGATTGGAAGCATAAAATAAAGTGAGCAGAATCATGTCATGTTCTACTGGGAGACATATTTTACCCTTCAGCAGCATATTAAAAACGCATGTTTTAGAAATTGAGGGAAGGCATATAGTACCTTCTTCCCATGAGATATATTTCTCTGCCTAGAGCAGAATTTTCCTCTTGGCAGTGTGTTTCAGAACTGGCAAGTTCAACAGTTTAATCTCTTTAGCATTTGCATTACATTTTCCAATTCAGAAAAAAAAATTTTAAAAAAATCTATCATACTGCTAAAGTGTTTGGTTTGGGTTTTTTTCAAATAATTTAAAGTACATGAACAAGATTAATATTTTTTTCCCCAAAAATGGGTTATTTAGGCTGGTGGGATAGCATGGTTTCATTATGTAATTTTAATAGTATAATCATTTTGCATTATCTCTCTATTTCCTAGTCAGATATTCAAAATCAGTTGCAAAGATAAATTCAGGAATTGTTGAAAAGCAATCTTGGTTGAAGAAGAGATGTCAGAGCACATTTATGTGCTGTAGTTTATATTGCATAGTCCTTACCACTTCATTGTGTAATTAGCAGAATACTACTAGCAGAATAATTCTTCTCGACTGAATATAAAGCAAAAAGGGTGTGCCTTTCATTAGGATCCTCTTGAAGATGTTTATCATTAAATATGAAATTTCTAATTAAAAACTCCTCTGATCATGTAGGCAGTACAATCTCTACTTGCTAGCATGCTAATGCCCTTAGAATACAAGTAATATCTCAGTAGTTATGAACATCTTATTTGCAGTTCTGTAGTGCTGACAATAGAAGAAGGTACATATCCCATGAATTTCATACTCCCCAGACTAAGAATTCATGGATTTCATTAGGGAAAAGAAGCCTTAGTTAAAAACACTCACACTAATCATGTGAAGGATACTGCTGGAATAAGGGAGTATGAGGAACAACTGATTACCAATCGTACAACTGATTATCTATGAACTAGGAAAGGAGAGGCAAACTATGGGTATGGTATCCTTATTGGTTGTGTAAACAGCTGTTCTTCATGAACCACTGTACAGTTTGTTTTGAAATTAGAAAGATGAAGGGGCAACAAAAGAGAAAGTTAAAAGCAATTTTGAAGTTAAAGCCAAATTTGCAGGCGATGCCTTTTCAGTATTGGGCACTATCTTACAGCGATTGCAGAGAAGAACATGGGAGCTCTTTTACTCTGAGTATATTATAACCTGAAAGTATATAGAGTGTTACATGTTTTAAGAACTCTAAGGGTATGAACTTGACTCACACTTAAACTTAGAACATTCACAATTAGGGACAAATTAACAGAAAAACCCCAATCAAAACACAGCAACAAAAAAAACCCAAACCAATGAACCAATGACACAGCCAACCAACCAGCCAACCAGCCAACCAGCCAACCAGCCAACCAACCAACCTACCTACCTACCTACCAACCAACCAACCACCAGAAGTAAAAGAATAAGAAAAAAGGAGTAATGGGGATGCAAACAGTGATAGACATGTCAGGCATTCTTGGAGACAGCATTTATTAAAATTCTGAAATGTTAAAGGTTTGAAATCTTTAGAGTTTCTTTTTATTTCTCCAAAGGAAGGTAGCAATGAAGGCACATTTTTTAATTCATAGAACTGTCAATGGCCTTTCTGTAAAATTTTTTTGCTTTAGCTATCTCTAATTGTTCTCTTTCTATATGGCATAACAGTAGTCTACAGCAACACTGCTCTAGAGAATTTTATTTTTTTGTTGTTTTTGGGACTTGCCCGACATCAGTCAACACAGCTTTTCACAGTGGGGCCTCAATGTAACACAGAAGCAGAGAAACTCCAGATGCAGCCCCACCACTGTTGCCATTAGTCTGCTTATTGCAGCTTTCACATTCCCTCATCTATCCTTGACTACAAGACATTACAACAAAGTACAGGAAAAAAGAGCATTCCTCTAGTGAATGCTGAACTTCAGGAAGAGCATAAGGGCTGCTTTCTTTGCAGCTCATCTCAGATCCATGTTTACAACTTTGTTCTTATGTCGTGTTTTCATGTCTGGGGTGCTCAGATAGAACTTGTATTTCAAAATTTAGCTTGACTTGTGAATTATTCAGGAACATAACCCAAAGGGCATTAACAATTTAAATCTGCCAATAACTTATTTTCATTTATTTTTCTGTAAAAGCAAAATGTGGGTAGATTGTATAATGGATCTGTTGCTGGATAATATTAAATGAGTTTTCTGAAGTAAATAATTGACATGCAGATGAGACAAAAAATATTTTGATCTTCAGTTGAACTAAAGATGATGAGTAAGATATAACTACCGGAAAGGAAAAACAGGCTCCAGAATATAAACAAGTACCAAGACCTATGCCAAGAACTTTCAGCCATTCATTTCAATTACATTTTATTTCATTAAAAAGTAGGAAAGGCACATGCCCTGATTCACTTATATATTTTCCTATTTTTTAAAATAACTTTCAATGAAATCATAATCTTTAGGTTTAGATTAAGCTAAAGACACTAATTCCTTGTCCTCACTGCTGCCATTTCTGTCAAATAAGTGGTGCTAGAAAGTTAGGCATTTAACTGCTCAGGCATTTAACTTATCTTCTGGATCAGAAACACCATTTTTTGGGTACCTATCCACATCAACACCAGAGGAAATTAGTTCTAGCTTTCTATTCCAAAAGAGAAATGAGATTTTTTCAACAGAAGGAACATTGGAGTTCTACCATCACATCAATATATTTTTATCCAGAATTTCTCCAATTTTCAGGATGTGATATGTCTCAAATAGTCCAGTGGATATTAACAAAAACTAAAACAAAAATCCCGACCAAACAAAACAAACCAAACAAAAAAACCCTAACACAAAAAAAATCCCAAAAACAGAGTGGGAGAAAAAAAAGTCTTAGTGTTTATTTCCAAAATATTCTGAATCTCTGAGAATTTTCTCAAAAATAGAGAAGGGAGCAACAGATCTTCTTCAAGATACAGGTTTTTGAGTGGTGACATAAGAAATGAGAGAGGTCAAGCGAAGAAAATAACAGCTAAAAAGTTTCTGAAAAGCCAAGGAAGCAGAAACATTATAAGTAAACCCAGATAGGAAGTTACTAGTGAAAGCACAGATGAAGCTTTGCTGTCCTAGACCTGCTTCACAAAGAGATGAGTGAATAAATACGACTATGACAGAAATTGGATCAATATTTTAGGGAAAATAATTGTAGGAAATCATGACAGTAACAGGACTATAAAGCTATTGAGGAATATGAGATATGTACAATGAATAGATGATAGAAATCACTATGTAATCAAAAAGCTAACTGGAAAATTATATAAGTTGTGTGTAAATGTGAATAATAAATTTATATAACTGCCAGTTTCATTTTGGACAATTTACTATTGCATGAGATTGATATTGTGAAATGAAAATCTAAACATAATTATTTATGTGTGTTTGGCAAAAGGATGTAAACAAAATTTCTTCACTATAGGCTTAAGATTTTAAATAGTTTAGCAAAAAATATCGTGGTTAATTTATCACCCTACTGATTTATTATCTTTATTATTTCTCTCCTGACCATGAATGAAGGTTTAAAGGGGTAAAAATCAACAAAATAATTGCTCTAAAAATGATTTGATTTATACTGCACATTTAGTTCTTCTCAAAAGTCTATGTTAAATACCCATTATTTGCTCAACTACTTGTCTCTCTTACTTAATTTAAAATTTTACTCTACTATAGTAAAACAAATTTACTAGTTGTTTTTTTTTTCAATAGATAATAAAAAAGATTGAACTGCTAACTTTAGATGAGTTGAATGGCCAAATATCAGTCTGAATGTGACAAAAAATATTCACTGTCTCTTTCTAAATAGGAGGAAGAAGAATTACAGAGCATAAAAAATAAATTGACAAGCTGGAAACAGTCACTGGCTTGTCTATCATTAACTGATGGATTGAGGGAGACATGACAAGGCATGCCGACCTAAAATGCTTGACCACACAACTTATATATTTGCCTTATTTCTCCAAAGCAATTTGCTACTCCAGTGCCCAATTCAAATGTAACTTAAAGTAAGGACCTTATATTTTTAAATTGTACACGAAGCCCCTAAAAACTGTTAGGGTGTGTACTACAGAAAGACTGTAATGGATTCATTGTGAGGAGCTATAGATTAGGCTTTTAGATCATTCATTACATAGTATCCAGTAGTTTCCCCAATACTATAGTATCTGATAGTATTAAAGAGAAACTATAGTAATTACAGATTTTATAACAAATGAGAAAATTAAAGTTATAACAGTAGGGACAATTCAGGTTGAAGCAAAGTAGATAAGGACAAGATGGATCTGAAAAGAAATGTCTACTCTTCATTAAAGCAAGAGTGAAGAGCTGTAACTTCAGACATTTTAGTTAGATTTTGTTTTAAAATTATATTTACATGTCATAATTCATCATCTATTAGATAACAGCATTCAACAATCAGTCAGTAATAGGCTTAGAGAAGTATCAAATCTATCTTTACAAAATCCAGTGCCAAGGTTGGTTTTGTATCCAATCAGATCAAATGACATATGGCACTCACTTGCACATTCCTGATCCAACAGAGTGTTTTGACAGGATGAGTCAAAGCTGTGAGAAGGGACTGTTTCAGGTTCCTCAGACTTATGCTGAAGGCCAAAAATTATGTAAAGGCCTCCATTATGTAAAGCTATTGTCCTTCAAGCTTGAATATATGTAACATGAAATTTTTCTCATGAAAATGTAATATAGAACCAAGTAGATAAATCTAAGTAGCATTTATGTGAAACAAATAATTTCAGTAAGAAATAATATCTCTATATTTTGTCTAGATTCAGAGATGACTGTAGCTTTTGCAAGACTCATATGTTGTGACACCAAATTTTCAGAAGCCTTAAGAAAGTAGAAGACAAGGAAGCCCTGAAATAAGTATGTATTCAATGGAGAAGTGTGTTGATTGTTAAAATAATCCTCTCCTCCAGCAGTTAGGGCATTGAAAGACAAGAGTGTTCTTGCTCTTCATCAATTTATTCCTTAACTGTGACACAGCAAAATAAACAATTTAAATCTAAGATCTTAGTTGTTGCTGTATTCTGGTTGTCAGAATGTCTATCTAACAGCTAAAAAAGTAAAGCTAGGTCCTTTTAGCAAAAATATAGAGTTTTGATGCTCTTCAGGATTCAGGCAATTATGCCCAAATACAAAAGTTTATTGAGAACTTGTTCTGAGGCTGATTAAACTTGTATAAACTTTATTTGTTCCTGTGTTCTTTAAGTTACAACAAGAATTAAATTGAAGGTGTTGGTAATTAAGATCAACTATTAAACTTCAAAGGGTAAGGTGAAGAGTGAATAGTAATACTGACTAATTTTACTGCCTGAAGAGATTTTTGGTGCCTAAATACCTATTACAATTCCAGTCATTACGTTTTAGCAGGAAAACTTATATAATAGTATTAAAAATGCAGAAAAAAAATCATTAAAGTCTTATGAGACTTAATTAGCAATTATTTGAAGAACACTTTGAGGACATAAAATGCCATATCATTATTAATCAGAGAATAATAGAAAGGTCTGAGTTGGGAAGGGACCTAAAAGATCATCAAGTTCCAAACCTCCTGCACTGGACAGGGAAAACTCCCAGGTAGCTTAGGGCCTCAGCCACATCAGGGCATCCGTAACTTCCCTGGGAACCTGTTCCAGTGCCTCACCATGCTCAAAGTAAAGAATTTTTTCCTAATGTTTAAACCAACCTTCTTTCACTTTAAAGCCCTTACCCCTTTGTCCTGTCACTACATGCCCTTGTAAAAAGTCCCTCTCCCTCTCTTGTAGCTTCCCCAGAAAGGAAGTGCAGATGTTCCTTACAGCAAGTCAATGAAATGGAGTTTAATAGGAGGCAAATAGTGAGTCTTCAACACATAAACACTGAGACTAAGGCAGAAAGAAAGTTCCATGAAATGAACATTAACGTTGTAATTGGAAGAACTTTTCTTTCAAGAAAAGAGAACAATCAATTCCTGGAGTTAAACTCTACCCAAAGCTCTTGCACTCTGCACTGTTTGTGGATGCTACTACATTAGCATTTCAGATGAAATCCTAGTGTGTGTTTGAATAAAAATTTCCAGTC
Organism: Machaerirhynchus nigripectus; assembly: GCA_013397975.1. NCBI lineage: Eukaryota > Metazoa > Chordata > Aves > Passeriformes > Dicruridae > Machaerirhynchus > Machaerirhynchus nigripectus. The sequence continues at coordinate 198,485 of VZRQ01006651.1, forward strand.
ATATCCACTTCCTTATACCTCTAACTCCATACATTTAAGTGTCCTGTTAGAATGAACCACTTTCCTTGCATATAAAAATAAACTTTAAGAAAGTCCCCATGCGTGTAGCTTGTGAACTCTGATTCTGATCAGTATTCAGTGTAAGGAACCAAGTTAGAATTGGTCCAAAGGAACTTCTGAAATGGATATAATTTCTCTGGGCAGTCAGCACTTACTCTTTCACTTTGTATATCCCTTTCAACCACTTTATGCTTTGTGGTAATAGCCTGTGTATAACTTTTGACACATTCTTCAGCTGTTCTGTTCTCAGTAACCATGTTAAAACTGTTCTCCTTACAAGGACACTGTTTTTAGCATGTACTTACAAGTTAATCGATGATGTATGTTTTCTTCAGAAAGTATTTTCGTCCAAAAACATCATGTTCTTTGAATTTGTACAGTTTAAATTTTTTTTAAGATGTTTTCCTTTAAACCTCCCAACTGTAATCTGAGTACTGTTAGCAGTACAGATTCACTTTCCATTTAAATATTCCTTCAGTACTGTATGAGCTGAGAAAAACCATTTTAACAAGTATGTGTAGTCTTCATTTGAAATTTTTAATCTATAAAATATAAGTCAAATTTAATTAAATCAGGGGAGATTGGCTGTTATTTTGAGGAATAATAAAGCATAAAGGCACAAAGCCAAATCTCAGTTCTGATATTTAGTACTGTGAGAACTACTTGATCACATAACACTGAATCTGTAACACTCCCATCCACCATCATCCCCTATCTCAACATTTCCATGTTTTTGGGTTCTATGACTCCTTTCCGCTCTGTTTGCTTCTGATGGTAGGATTTTTGTAGCCTTAAGCCACCACTTTCTTTTGAAAGTAATAGTATATTCTTTGGCTAGAAATCAAAAATTAATTTTAAAAAATTGAAGCAAATTACCTAGAGGATAAATGATCATATTTAAGTTCTTCTTCACTTTCTACTATTAAAACTTCTGTTTCCCCAGAAAATATTTTAACTGTTACATTTTAAGTTATTCAAAGCACAAGAATACAAAATTATCTTATGGAAGAGATGTTCAGAAAACAAGTCAGGATTCTATGAAAGAGTTACTATCCTGCTACAACACTTACTTAGGACTCCAGAATTCTTGTCCTTTTGTATTAGGACAATTTAACATAATGCACAAATTCAAGCTGCACTGTTAGGAATTAAGAATCTTGCCTCTCATGTGAACATGAGCAGTCAAAATAGAAGGAAACATTCTCTTTACAGATTTGACTCAATAGTGAGCCAAATTACTTGAACTAATGACTTGGATAAGAAAGAATATTAAATTTCCAGGTAGCACAAAATGAGTACAAACTTCAAGCACATGGGAGACAGCAGCAGTAAAACATAAGTACAAAAACCAAGTTGTTCTCAGGCAACATCTGCACAGCTCTTTCTATGTAATGATGAGGAGTTTTAACCGAGGATTTCTACTTAAGTTATTTATTAATGACATAATATTTGTAGTTCAGATACTTTAGCACACCATCACATCAAATTCTTTATAACTTCTTCAGACCAACAATTGGAGGAAGGCACATAAAATTAGTTACAGAAGTGGCCAGGTCTGGAATACTTAAAAAAACCCAAACTGCATTCTCTTACTGAAGTTCTATACCTGTACACTATATTTCTGAGATTAAGCTGGTAGCCTCAAGGTTTGATTTTACATAAATTTTTTCTAGTGGAAGAAGCTTAACAACTGACTGTTTCCTTTGTACTCTTCACCACTTTTTCTCATACACAGACAAAACTGATTTATAATAATGAACTATAAACCAGCAACTTGTGTAAAATTGAAATAACATAAGGTCTACAACAAGCAAAGCCTTCAGTACAACATAGATTCTGAGCTGGTAAGGTGATCCACAGTGGTGAAGTGTGAGATTAAATGGGGAAGTGTATCTCTTAAAATAGCTTTGTCTTTGCATAAAGTATATTTAGAATATTGTTTTTATAGGAGGGGTGGGGGTGGGAAGGAAACCCTGTATGTGCAAGTGTTTTTTAAAGTTATAATTTCACTGATCTGGATTAGAGTCATAGGCCAATGTGAGTCTTCCAGTATGTTTCATAGGCTCAACTGAAGAGGCATTGATCTGGAAGAGGAACAGGTAGCTGCTTAAATAGCTTTTGCTGCAAACAGTGTTGAAATACTGGACTCTATCCTGAGCCAGTTAGTACTCTAATCGAAGCATTGCCAGAAAATAGAGATGATCGTAAAATGGAAAGGCAAAAAAAAGGTTCAGTTTTCCTCCCTAGATTATTTGCTAGGTTAAAAAAGTAAAAGACTGCAATTCTTCAAAGCTTGAACTGAGATTGAGATTCACACATTTATAATTCATTAGAACCAGAGACAGACTATTAAAAGTTGTACTTTGCATCCAGGCTTGCTTTATTGTTTACTCTGTCATTATAGCAAAGGAATATAAAATGTCTAATTCTTGTGGCTTATTACACTTGCTTTTCACTGTCTTTGTGCACACATGAACTATATGAAGTACAGACCAATAGAGAAGCAGATCTAAAAAGTTTAGAAAAAAATTGGTGAAGTTTTTTGAGCTTTGTTTATTATAAGCAAAGTACTTTTTATTAATTCTGCTTCTGACCAAGTAAAAATTACATTTATCCTCAGGGATAAAAATGGAAACATTCTGTGGAGAAAAGACAGTCTACCTATATTTCTGCATGCATAGTAAAAAGGTGTCTTTCTTTGTTGAACTTAACAGCAGCTTCCTTATACTGAAGTAATTGTTTTATTGCAACTTTAGGGCACTGGGATCTGATGGATTATGTTGTTTGTTTGCTTGTTTGTTTTAAGAACAGCAACTGTAATGCTCATTTGTGACCTGTACTCCCTGGACAAGTCTTCTGTACTCTGTTAATGCCCATTGTTTCCCTGGGGTTTTGCTGTTCCTCCTGTCAGTGTTGTATCACAGATTGCTTCTGGTCCAGTAAATTTGCTGTCCAAAGATCCCAGTTCTTTCACAAGGAGTGACCGCAGGCTCTGACAAGGACAATTTTATTGTGTGCAAGTTACAGCACTCACACATTCAAGATCTAACAGGGAAGGAATTACTGTCCTTTTACAGACTGCTCAAAATAAAGCATATTATTTTAAATTAGCCTCTTCACTTAAGTGTATATACTCCATCTTTATCATTTACATCACCATACTTACCCCTTAGTAAGCCTGTACTTCTCCCTCTCATTTCATTTTTTCCTGATATTTTCCAGTACCAATTATTTTCTATCACTCTCTAAACTTAGAATAATCTATCTCTTGAGCCGGGCTTGTAAAATTCCTACTTTGATTAATGATTAAGCAAAATATTTCTGTGGTTTTACACACTTATCCTTGCTAAAAGGAGGTCTAAATGATCTGAAGAGTATAGCTTGGGTAGGAATGAAAAAAAAATGCTCAGGAAAATAAAATCATGGCTTACATGATGCAGAATAATTTTTTTAATCTCTTTAAGAATTGTATCTGTACACCAGTGTCCTTGTACTTGTGGGGCTTGGACAGTTGAAAGGCATAATTATTGGAGGTTTGATTTGTTACTTAGTTGTGTTGAGTCTCTATTCCCAGTCAAGCACACAAGAAAATGTATAGTAAAAAATATATATATTTAATATTAGAATTTTATTTCACTACTTGTCTTTTGCATGACAGAAAGAGGATGGAGCATACTTTTCATTTCAGATAAGACTATTTAAATGTAAATGCTTCATTAACTGCCTAAAATAGGTTTTATTCTTAATAAAGTCTCAGGCAATATTGCAAATTAAAAAAAAAAAAAAAGAGGACAACCAAAACCCAAAAACATGATTCAGCAGAAATAGTAGTTCACAATTGCAATAGCAACCTTTGAACTTTGAATTGTTGTTAAACCTCTGCGTTCTGGACACTTGACACTCAGCATTATGGAAAAACACCTGGAAATCCTGTGTGCAGGAAATCTCTTTCAGAACTCTAGACTGATCAAACTTTTAACTGGAGAGAAATGTAAAGAAATGTTTGTCACCATGTGTTCTTTTTGGATAATACTAACTCTTATATGCAAACGGAGAGTGATTTTCTTTCGCTTCCTATCTGTATGCAACAAATTTGAAATTTAAGTAGAGAATGGGAGACAACTGAGGGAATATTCTCAAAATAAAATTATATTGTGATATTACCATGAGAAAGACTGAAGTGAAGGGACATGCAAGGCAGGGTGGAGCAAAAGTGAAGACACTTAAAATACAAGGAATTTCAGAGAACAAAAAACAATGATTGTAAAGATCCAAATATTCAGTAACTCAGGTTGTTCAGTAATTTTTTCTTTTTCATCTCCATTAAAAACAAAAATTAAAAATGTTTTAGTCTGTAATCCTATCTAGAAACTATGTTTCTAGAAAAATCTCAGTGGTAGCATTATTAGATTTTCTTGAAAAATGGTTACACTAAGGGTCTTTCATTCCCAGATAGACAATTCCCATCTATGCAGTTCCATACATACCTTCAGTGAGATACTTCACTTGTGAAAAGTGAATCAGATTAAATCTTTAAAGCTTCTTCATCTTCACTGGCAATACTGAACCACAGCTATCAATGCCTTACATAAATAATCAAGCTACAGGAGGCCAGTTTCAGAAGTCTTATTATCAGAAAGTGATATAAAAATGCTTTCTGTTCTAGAACAGTGCTTGCTGTTCCTTTCATATGATGAAAACATTTTCAGTACTTTTGAAAGCTCTGCAACTTATGAAATCAGTTACTATTACTGAGAAAGTGTTAATGTAGCATTCAGAGAGTAAGCTGTTCTTTGAACATGAATTCTTCCTTAATGCTGACCTGACGTGTATAAACTAGTTTAATTTCAGTACAAGAAAAACAGAATCTAGATTTTAATTAGGTAAGCTAAGAGTGTCAGTAAAGTCACATGTATTGCCTATGAAAGATTACTATCAAAATTTTGTATATTTTAAGTAATAATTTGGATTCTTTACTGAGTTTTGATAGAAGAAAAAGTCACTCCATGTCAATATAAATATGCCTGCATATAGAAAAATCAAATGATTAGATACTCTTGTTAATCTTGCCCAGCACAAGATTAGTTCTTTGGTGCTCCATATGATTTTTTTTTTCCTTGATGTTTGAAGTAGGATACAAGAGACCTAGTTCTTGTTGAGTTTGGCCATCATTGTAAGAAATTTTTCCATGGGGTCCAGCCTTTTGATTTAACTATGGGGTTTTTTTGGAAGCAAATAGAACCTTCAAGAGTTTAATTTCCTTCAATGTCACACAAAAGCAGACTTCAAGAAAGACCTCACAGATTTTATTGGGGTTTTTTTTTCCCCTATAATCATAAAAGTCAAATCCTGCAGCCCATACAGAATCTTAGAATTACAGTAAGGTGAGATTGGAAGGGACTTTCTGGAGGTCAACTTGACCAGTCCTCCTGCTCTACTGGTGCTGGTCTGTGTGTTATCCATAATGTTATGTTTGATATTCTTTACATACACTATTATTTCTAAAGCATAGTCTTAATCAGTGGTTTTGGCTTATTAACATATGCACCAAGAGATCTTTTCTGCAGTTCTGAACAAGACTAATTACACGATTTTTTTTCTCAATAAGGCAGAACATCAACTCTCTGGTTGTGGGTATTGGATTACAATTTTCCTCTAACTTATCTTCATATGGATGTTTATTCTATTTTTAAGCATCAACAAGAGTTATACACAACAGCTTTACATTGCAGATGAAATTTTGCTAGAACAGCATTTCAGCTATTATAAAAACTACTACCTCAATAACTGTTAGAAGTCTCCTTTTTATCTGTAGCTCAGCTTATAGTTGAATTTTTTTTACTTTCTTCACATACTCTCTGAATTTTGTTTACTCAGGTAAAGATACATTAATTTTTCTCTTCTGTTTCTCTTCTGAAAGAATTTTTGAATGGGCTTACTATCTTCTGCTTGTTCCTACATGTAGAAATACTTTTGAACCAGGTGGTATTAATTTCACTTCAATCTTACCCCTTTGAAAAATTTTGCAATAAGGAAGTTGATAATTAAAATGGAGTGATGTTTTTTATCAGTCAGGATAAAAGGATTGATTAAGGTATTCTATTTATGAAAATTAAAGCAAAAGCAAAGGAAGATACATATCTTCAAAGGAACAGTAAAATAATCAGTGCTGAAAATCTCCAATTTTGAGTAAATCAAGAGATTTTTTAGGACTGGAAATAGCGTGAATTCATTAAAGAGATTTTTGTTTGCAAGTCTTCTCTCTGTGGAATTTAAATTGTAAAATCTGCAATCACACATGTATCTAACTTATCTTGTCAAAGGACTAGAAAAATGCATGAATCCTAGAGGCCAACAAGTGGGCAATGAGAGTTTTAATTAAAATGACTCTATAGGTCATTCTCATTTAGACGTACATGGACTTAGAAATGGATAAATCACAACATCCATTAGAGAACACCAACAGTCCAGAACATGTGCATAGGTTATCGTTGGATACTGTGTAGTGAAATTCAATGGAACATAATTGAAAAAAATCTGAGGACATATTTGCTTTGCTGCACATGGTACGTTTGGGTGCAATAACTCATGTGCATTCATTTGTCTCAAAGTGGTTAACAAGAGTTCAGCTGAGCTCTGACCTTGGTGCCTTATGCTTTCTGGTGCTTAAAATGTTTTGAAATGGTGCTTAAAATGTTCTAGATGCCATTTACAAAATGCGTAGGAGTAATTCATATCATCAGCAATATAGGAAGAAAGCAGAACAAATCATTATTGAAGACGTCAGATGTATCTCACAAACACCAAGGTTCTCAAAGCAAACACCAGTCGACTTTCTTGTGTTTTCCAACAGTGCAGCTGAATTTTATCTCTTGTATATTTTTTCAGGATACTTGATTTTATAGAAACATGTTTTCTAAACACATTGTTCAAAGCCAGGAATTGTCGTCTGATTTTACCAATACACTGTACATTCAATTTTAATCAGTTTCAGTTCAGAGTAACAAATTCTCTTACATCAATATACAGTCACTGATTGGCATTGATAAAAAGACAAGGAATTTTCTGCCAACTTGATGACATACAGATAAAGGGTTGAGTTGCTTTTTCTTTTTTTTTTTTTTTTAAAGAACAATATAGTTCAACAAAGTGTTTATTTCGTTTTTACCTTATATAATTTTTTCTTTATTATCTCCCTTATCTGTTTGTACAGATACACACACATTCTTTCTGGTTTAGATAAAGAATCTTACTGGATTTAGTGCAGAAATTTATTTGTAGTGTCTTTGAGCTCTGCTTTGAACAATTAATCAAGAAATAAAAATTATTTGAGATTTTTGACTTAAGTTTGTGTTCTGCAGAAATAATTCTCTCCCTCACGCCACTTCTATGAAGTATGTATGTGTCTATAAGAGACATTATAACTTTAAAAAGATCTTAACAAAGGAAGTGTCAGAAAATGCAAATAAGTCACCTAACAGGCTGTGAAATGAAATCATTGAACCAACATCTATTGAATTCAATCAACAGCATTTGAACTCACATATAAACCACAGTGTTCTGTTAAATAGTTGAAGTGTTAATGGATTTTACTTTTTCTATGCAGAGGATACAAGCAGTAACAGAAATTTTTATAACCTCGAGAATATTATATCCATCAGAAAGGAAACAAGCACAACTGTAAATAATGCACATACTAAAAGTTCAGACTCCCTTACCTGGAGACAGAGAAACTCAGTATCTGTCTGCTTTCATTAAAGTGCCTTTTCATGGTTTGTAAAGTCTGCGGGAGAAGTGAGGTAGCCTCAGGTTTAACTCGCATTTGCTTGAGCCTTTTCCTCTTGTATCAAGAGCTGTGCACCCTTCAGTAAAGCACTGCATTAACCTTCATGAATAAGATATGTTAATACTGATTGTGTCTATGCTTGTCTATTCTATCTGTAGCCATCTTTATGATAGTGATGTTCTGAAACACTGACACCTCATGCTGATTTATGCAGAATCAAATGTAGTCAGTGCAGACCTAGCAGATTTGCTTCACTGGGTCCTATACGCATTTGATTGTCCTTAGGAATAGTGTTTTTAAATTCTGGATTACTTCAAAATAGCAAAGCAAAAAACTTGGCTTCTTAGGCTTCCCCCTGTAGACAAAGTGAAAAATTTAGCAAGTTTAGTTAAAAAATTGGGCTTGGACTTGCTTGGAAAAGTGTGTGAACCAAAAAATAATTTAGTAATGACTGTAACCTATAATTAACACACAGAGAGTAAATATGGTTTTCTGGGTGAAATTAAGTGAAATAATGAAATAGTGAAATTAGGTCCAGACATCTAAAAGGGCTTGCATTCTCTAGGGATTTGTCCTCTTGTGGTTGCCTAAAGTTGGAACGTAGTCACTCACAAGAATCAGTATTTTGATTCTCACAAGAATCAGAATTCACAAGAATCAGCATCTTGCTCTTTTTGACACTGATGTAAATTCTTCAGTCTCCTTAAAACAGCTGCAAACTACACGCTGCAAAATACAATGGGGCACTGTTATCCTCAATGTACCCATTATTAATGCTCTCTTTAGAAAAGAAGAAAAATGACATGAAGGAGAGAGGACATGGTTGAAGCAACTGAATATGACTAGAAGTAAGAACATACACTTGGAAAGGAAGAATTTTGAGTGTCTGTTATTGCTTCAGGCATTGCAGTTGAATTTTACATGATAAACTTCAAGAATAAAATTAATAAATATTTCAACCCACCCTCATAAAATGTTGCCTTAGCTATAAAAGCTGTACATAAAATCACACATTGTTTTCTCTCATATCTGGAGTTTTTATTATGTCATGTTCTCGCCAATTTAATTGAGTGATTAAGATGATGTCTATAATGATACAACTTTTACCTTCCTCACGAAAAAGGAAATGAATCCTATTCTCAGGCATTGGATCTCATCAGAGTTATACCATTTGCTGGGGAAAAAAATAATAATCACTTTCTTTTTGTCTAAATTTACGTTTTGCAGAATTGTGTCAAGTGCAATATGTGTAGTATCTAAACTTGAAAACATGACCAGAAAATATGGTGAAAATTAAGTTCAGAAATATCTTAAGTATGAATTAGGAAATGTATTGCTACAAACAAGAGCTAAGCAAGTTTTAGAGAGACACTCTTTGTGTTTCCATAAATGGACTTTTAGTGCATTTGGACTAAAGTGACTCCAATGTAAAAAAATCCAAACAAATAAAACAGACAAAAGACATCCACAAAAATCGGTATTTATCTCACTTGACTTCAGAAACCTATTGTGGAAATTTATAAACCTGAATTGTTCAGATTTGTATATAGAGTCCTTTTATATTCAGTAGAAGGGAATAGTTTAAAGCACTATTCAGTACATCCTCAGGTACGTATTTAACCGAGTTCATGCAATTCTCAATCTAGAACCATCTTTATTTCTTAGTTCTCAATCTAGTAGCACCTATTCTTGACTATAAAAGAAACTTAGGGAGAATAGATCTGTATTGTTGAAGAAATATTTGCACTGTGTGATAAATCCTTTTATGGAAAGTGCTTTTATAGGAATTTGAAATTTTATATTTTGCACTTGAGTGACTTACTCCAACCCCAATTCGCTTTCAACAGCTACATTTTTAAGTGTCTAAATCCTTCACATGCCTATTTTTCCTATTCAAGTCTGCATGGAGAGAGACATCCACAAAGGATGTAATAACTACATCTGTAGTTTAATACTAAAATGGCAAAGCAATACATAGCTAATGTTTATAGGAGCAAAGGTGTTAACACTAGTTTTTATCAGGCATTTGATTTTTTTAATTTGATAATTTACAAACGTATTTGGTAGGTCAGATAGACATTGTTGCTTCATAGCAAATTTTAAAAATAATTTAAAAACTGATTCTCTGATACAAGGATATAAAAATATTACTTCTAAGGGCTACATTACAATATTAATGGGTATGTCCATTTCCTAAAGCATTACTAGCACCATAATATGCATTGTTAAATAAAAGAAAATTCACCAAATAATACATGAGAAATAACTGGAAGTGCAGAAACTGCTTCGTTTCATAACAGGCTAACATTTGAAAAATTCTAACTCTATTTCTAAATTTGAAGCATAGTCAGCTTATACAAACTAATCTGCTGAAGAGCAAAAAAATGAAGCATGGGTCACTCAGTATTTTAACAATAGGTACTAAAATTAAGAAAATATGAAACTGAAATAGCACTAACAAGTTGTAGTTGAGGTTACCTTGATTATTCACTTCTTAATATTTTCTCTATAAACATTCATAATCCCAAAAGAAAACACCTTTTCTAAGATAGATCAAAGTGCAGGAGTTGCAACTGGAATAAAAAATCTTGAAGATTTTTCATAAACACAGAGATAACATTAACCTGCCAAAATGAAAAAAATTCTTGACACTGTTTACTGGAGTGGTTGTCCTTTATTGGATCTCACCTTACGGTGAGGAGCAGATTTACCAGTGGGACGGGAGCAGAAGTAAATATTGAGTTCATCTTGTATGTAAGATTCAGGGTGTGGGGAGAGCATGGCCTGCAGTCATTTTTTGGCTTGCCATTTATGCTGTTATTAATTCAGGATATTAATTATGACAGGGATAACTTTTCTTCCTTCTTAACATTCTTAACATTTCAGTGTTTTCTTCAGCATCAGTATGTGCTGACATAATTGTGATGTAATTGGCTTTTTGATGAATGAGAGAACAGCTAAAGCCAGAAAACCTATGCCTCGTGTTTTAGCAGAGCATTTGCAGCAGCTGAAAGATTCATGAACATATGTGACTATTTTACAATGGACAAGGAAACTTGGAGAACTCCTCTAAAGTTTTTTTTTTTTCAATTTGATAGCCTTTTATTTATCAAAGATAAAAAAAGGTGGTCAGAAATGTTATTTCCTTGGTAACACTTTGGGGAGATTCTAAATCAATATGGTGTTCAGAATTCATGTCGTTTAAGAGACAGATTTTTTGGGGTTTGTTGCTCTCCAGAAAGCAATCACATCACAGAACAATGTAGCAATTATTTGAAAGCACAGCAGTGTGCACAATGCTAATGATAGTCCCTACAAGACATGCCCTAACTTTTTCACTAGATAATTCCCACTAAAATGCGGTTTATAACATTAAAGAATCTGACCATCAAGATACCAGAAATTTGCTTCTCAGTATAAGGAAGTTTCCAAATGCCCATTTTAGTACTTCTGTCTGCAGATGCTCTGTAGACTGACCAGACAATTTCCCAGCCATGCAACTAACCACCCTCCTCCAACAGCACTGTAGTTTCACTTCTGATTTACAATGTAAGAAACCACTTTGAGCCTATCATAAATAACCCTGTTAGTACAGCAAATTATATATAATTCAATGGATGAATGTTTTAACCTTTATTTTATAATAAATTTTTACAAGTATTTTTTTTATAGTAGACTAGTAAAACATATACTGTGGCTCTTGGGTGGTTCTGTTTCATGCCGGAGAGCCTTGCAGCAGTTCCAGGTTAAGTGTCACCAATTTAAATCAACATGATTTACATTTATCATGCTGTTTCTTGGCTTTCCTCACAGCAACATTCACTTGAAAGTCTATAGCTAGTCATGTTTTCAACTATGATTATCTAATAGAAAAAAATCCAACATAATAACATGAAAAAGACCTACAGCATTTACATTTTCTGTAATATGGAAAACTATTTTATGCAATACAGTATTATAACTTAAACTGTGAAACCAAATGTCCTATTGCACCCCAAGTTAGGGGTTTTTTAATATGCTGTGTGTATCTCTGATATAATTTATTCTATATTGAAAATGAGAAAACCAAAGCAAATGTCTACAAAATAAAATTATTTAAATTATTTTCCTAAAATCTTTATGTCTGGAAAGTTTTAATTATTTAAAACAAACATTATGTCTGTTTACATAGTCTTCTAAATAGCCCTTAGGATGCTTTCAAGTCTTTTTGTAAGTTTAAGATTTGAGAGAATTATCAGGTTTTATTAACTATTTCCTTTTTGAACATCACATGAAAGGTGGGGGGAGGATTTTTGTTTGTGTTTTTAGCAGCAAAAATTGACATGGAATGTGTAAACATAAGGTAAGATGGAGAAATTAGAATGGAGAATGTTCAAGATACTAGTACAGGATGGGGCTCTGAATCCATCTCTGCAGAAATTCACTGTGTTGAAGGACTCACCAAAATTTAGAAGGAATTGGACTACACGTGGATGAGGTTTCCATCCCCCTTCTGTAATTCAAGACTTTTTAAAAAAATTCAGTGAAGGCAATTCCAAAAAGAACAGAACTTTAAATGTTTAGGACATTTTTCACAGGTTAATAAAAGGATATTTGCTTTCTTATTTTCAATGATACCTGCTGGATTTTCCATTTAATGGGTAAAAAAAAAACTTAGCACATGAATTACTCTCTTTAGGCTCAATTCCCAAATATTCTTGAACATGAAAAAGCTATTTTGATAAACACATAATCAAAATTTCTTTGAAGAGCATGGTTTAATTTGATTTCTTTTAAAAATATCACATTCTGCTAAGGAATACTCAGGCTAAATTGGACTTTTAGATAGACAGCACAGTAGTCCAGTATTCATCACGGGCCCAATTATAAAAATATTACATTTCCTTTTTATTATTCCACTAACACTTCAAGGTGCAAGGAATTTTCTTAAATTAATAGGGGCTATAAAGTTCAGAAAAATGTGGATGAAAGATTGTCCCAAACCCAATCTACCTAAATGTAGGTAACTACATGTAACTAATGTATTAGGTAACTAATGCGTAACTATGACACTGAAGCTGGGAAAATTCCCATAATGTACATCTTCTCTCCTTTGAGTCAGAGGGCAGGCACAGATCACAACATCTCTTATGAAAGCTTTTAAACACTAAGTTGTTATTATCAGTAGAATTATTAATAACGTGATTGCTAAAAAAACACATGCACATTCAAAAAACACACATTTATTCACACAAAGTTAATTTACAGAGGTATTCACACAGTTATCTGTCCAGGTTTCAGTTTGGACTCGATTTTGAACAGTAGACACAAGGACAAAGAGTTAGTGGCACACCAGTGTCTTCTACACAGGTGTTTATAAAGGCCTTCAGGGGTCTGTTTCACCATGCATACTTACAACCCTACAGTCTTATCTGCATTCAAGCAGTCCCTAACCTCTTAGATGCAGCCTAAGTTGCACAACCATGCAACCACCATGTGAATAAGCCTCTTAGTCTCCTGAGACTATGCATTCCTGAAGAATCAGCAGCTCTTCAGAGCTTACAAATCCTATGGAACCTTTCAGACACTGCTTTCTCAGCATACAGGTTTCCTTACTTTGGTTTTCCAGGCCTTGGCAACAACTTCCCTCCAAAGCTATGGAAATGCCACCAAATGAAAGAGATATTAATGACCTTTAAAGACAATGGATGAAGATACACTTATAGAGAAAACACGTTCCCCTGAAATTCTGCCACCCTTTCAGAGCACTTATTAATTATTATGTATAAATGCATTGTTTATATAAGGTATGAGAACCACTGATTCCTTACTGAGATCCTCAGTCACATTTCCATAATTGGATTGAATGGGCCGTAGATAGTTCATAAGAATCAAATTACATGATGTCTAATATTCCTGGGATCAAAACTTTGTTTCTTCTTGTCTTGGTTTAAGACAATTTAAGAGGTAGACATTCTAAAATGAGTTTCCTCCACTTACAGTTTTAACCAATCCCTTTCCACCAATAAGGAGAAATGAATATGAGTACTCTTTTGAAAACATTTTGTTGAGGCCTTCATAAAGTATTAGATGTCATAGTTTTAGAAAGAACAATCTCCTTTGAGTGATTTGTCCATGGCAAAGATTTTTGTACATTCTTATGTACATAGGAGGTATCTGATATGACTTAAAGATAGATAGGATGGATATAAAAAATGGTCCAAGTTTCCGTGTTTTTACTCTTCAAACCAGCTAGGATGCTTCACCAATAAGTCAATCAGCCAAAGCTCCAGCTGCAATGTAGTATTAAAGTATCTGTCTAACTTTAGGCAGAAAGAAATAGTTTACTTGAATGTGTTGCATTATTCTCCTTAGACAGGTATGTGCTTAAATACGTTACTGACTTGAAGTCAAGGTCAATATCTGGTTCACTCAGACCAGTCAGTCGTTTAGCAGCCTTAAAAGGAACATGCCACAGATCCAGAGGCTGATTGATGCACACTAGATTGAGTGGCTACAGTCAGGGCCAGAAGATGAAGTTACTGAACAATAACTAATTAATCAGCAGTGCGCCATTGGGGACTAAAATGCTAATTGAAGCAGAACTAATACAAGTTTGAGATAAAATAACCCTGGAGTTAGACAGATCAACCACTGAGACAAAATCATTTTAAATAGGATCTGTCTCTCATCTACCTAGGAAAGCTTCTTGTTATTAATTATTTATTGAACAATCCCTCCCCTTAGAAGTTATGTGTCCAGCCACCAAGGAGGATAACATAACTTCCATAGAGCTAACATCTGCTCATTAGGAATTCAAAGCACTTCATCAAATAGTTATATCAACAGCATCATGATGAACAGGACTACTGGAAGGGCACAAAGGGAATTTGAGAAGCTTCTTCAGGATACAAGGATACAGGAAATTCCGAGCAGTTTAAAGTTATGTTATACTGTGTTTGATTGTGTTTACAATGGCCACATTACAACTGTAGCAACCAAACTATTATGTACAGTTGTGTAAAGCTGATTTTAATATTTCTCTTTAAATTTTTCTTGATTTTTAAAACATTCATTTAACTGTAGAGAGGTGATATGAAAATCTTTTCTGAAAACTATATGGTACCACGCAAGAAACATTTTGTCTAACATTCATTGGCAGGAGAAGTAACCTGGATAGAAGTGTCTAGAATCCTCAATCTTCTTACACAAACATAAAGAAAAAATGACACAGAAAACAAACTTTGACATTTCTCAATGCACATAGTGGCATGAAGGGCACAAAGAGAAAAAAAAAAAGTTTTATTGATGAGTTTTCATACACTGCCCACCATTGACAAATTTAATACAACCAGAGACCAACTTAAGAATCAAAAGGAACATTCACTAGTAAATAATAAAATATAGAAGAAGCCAGTGAGGATGCAGGAAATATTTCTAGATTCTGTTCAAAAAAAGATAGTGACGACGTAAGTAAAAATTTTAAAAATCACAATCAATCTTTTAATGAAGTAAAAAGTAAAATAAACTCCTAAGCTTAGATCCAATTCCCTTTTTTTAATTCACTCCCCAAAATACTGTCAAAAATTATACAACTTAATGTGTTTTATCCTATACTGAACACAGCAAAAGACCTTATTTTATTGCATATGACTTAATAATTAACCTGTTGTGGATATCTTTGAAACTTATGGTCATTTTGGTGCAACCAGAATTAATTCTGAAAACAACTTAAAAATCATTTTGCTAGGTTTTAATCATCTATTCTGGAGAAAGTGAGTGGGAAAATATATATCCCACAATCAAATTAGAGTAAAAATAGAAATTTCTTGCTAAAAAATATCCTCTCCAGTAAACCAAGGTTCTTAAAAAGGAATCAACTGAAAAATGTGAGAAATATTGTAGTTTATTCTCTCTTATCAAACTCCAATGCCAGCTGTACACACACCATCTAGTTTTGAACCTAAATTTATGTTCAGCTTCTTTCTTTGCATGTATAAGCTCTTGTTATTAGAACATACTTATCAGATGAATTCAACACAAGTACTTATTTACATTTCCTCAAATGAATGAGAGAGGTACATCTGGGTCTCTGATCAGCTACACTCACAGGTAAATCAGAGTAAGTTGGAAACAGAAAGATTTACCCCCAGTTTCAGACCAAATTAATGTTTTTTTCAGTTGTCTTAGGATATGGTATATTCCATATCCTAGTGGCAGAGTTTTAAGGGGCCTATAAATTAGAAAGAAAAAAAAAAAAGGTTATAATAATACATAAATCTGCAAGTGATATAAAGTCCATGGGTAGAATAAAGGTAGGCTAAAGAAATACCACTTCAAGCCAAATATAAGCTGATCTAAGTCCTCATTACTGCAAAACATGTGGTCTTAATCCCTCTCTTTTCTGCCTAATGTATTCTCCTTCTGCCTTCAGCACCACTGAAGATTAAAAAGAAGAGAATACAATAATGTGTAACTATAATGGGAATTCTTGCAAAATGGGAAAATATCTGTTGTACAACACAAAAGGTGATACTAGAAATTTAGAACCAAAAGGTAATTCAATCATTATTATCAGAGAAAATAGTAAGTGATTACTAGCACTGTAAGTAGATGTCACAGACAGTTGTATTTTAGACACACTTTTTTTGTGCAGACATTAAGGACAAAGTACATTTGATTTTGTTCCCCTCATTCACAAATGCCATGCAATAAACCCCCAACTGCTTGCTGTCTGTGTGGTAGGAGGTCAATGTAGCTTTCAAGTGTTATAGTCCAGCTGAATTTATCCATCAAAAAGACCAAACAAATGTAGAGACCAATTAAGATAATCAAAATCTTCCTAAAACCGATAACTAGTTGTGATTGATGTAGTGGAAAAAGTAGTTATATCAGTAGAAAGGAAGGAAGGGGCACGGCCAAAGACTGTGGTACAAAGGTACTCAGATTTTTAATACATGTAGGTTCATTAGGATAGTGTTTCTAAATAATGCAGATCACATTTAGAATTAGAAATATTTCCCCTTTTGTTTTCGAAAGCATGGAAGTGAAACGTATGCTGGCTTGCACATAGATGACTCAGGCCATTAGAAATGCATCTTTGAGCAATGATTTCTTTCTGTTGTAATGGTGAAATGTTTATTGGATTCATGTGAAGTGCCTACACTTCACATGATCCTGTGAATCCTGGATTGTAAAAACCTAAAAGAGCAACTGCTCTTTTAGGAAATAAAATTATCTGAATGCAGGTGAACACGTCATAATGTTTCATCTATGTCCTTTCCATTTATTATTATTTCCATTCATCTATGTCCTTTCATTCAGAAAAGACCTTTGAACAATAAAACAATGTTAGCCAGCCAAAGTGTGTATGAAGAAGAAACACCCAGAGAAGAATAGAATCATAGAACTGTTTAGGTCAGAAAAGACCTTTGAATCCAGCCATGAACCCAGCACTGTCAAGTCCACTGCTAAATCATGTCCTTTCGTACCACATTTACATGTCTGTTAAATATGCGATGGTGTCTCAACCACTTTCCTGGGAATCCTGTTCCAATGTCTGAAGAAGAAAATAAGAGGAAAATAACATATAGTTATTTCACAGAATAACTATGTGCTATATACTGCTGTTCTAAGCCATTATGTACTTTCCTAACTAAAATGATATTTGAAAGCTAATGGATAGAAGGACTTGACGTATATAACACCAAAATGCAGTGACTTTATAGTTTTTCCCCATAGTTGCTCTAATGTTTTAGCTACCTAAGTTTCTGATAGTGCTGATTTTCAGTGTCAATGAGGTGATTCTAGTCTCACCACTGGTGACGTGGTTTAATGGTCTTTCTTAAAATCCTTACCAGAATGAAAACTTTTCAGCAGTGCTTTCCCCTCCTATCTTAAGTTATGATGGAGATGGATCCAGTCACACCCACCCCTACAATATTTTTACCAAAGGCTCAGCAAAAATAAAGAAACTCCTTGACACCAACATAGCATTAAGAAGCAGACATTCTGTGTTTTGCCAGATGTGTGTGGGGATATCTCCTCTGTAAATTGTGCATGCTGAGTACAGGAACATGTCTGTTTATATACTGTGTTTTACAAACATATTCATTGATTGTCCCAGAATAAACATACATATGGTAATCATTTCCCCAAAATCATTAACATAATCCCTCCCCCCTTATGCATACATTATTTTGTCCTGGGGATCTCTTTGGTGGTCCCTAGTGGTCGGGGACCCCAAAGTTATAGCTGACCGACTGTGACGTGGTAAAGTTGGCAGAAAACTGGGTCTGGTTGCCTTCTAGTTCTCCTTCTTACACAATGGGCATTGTGCAGTTCCATGGGCCAACGGGCTTTGAAAAATAAGCATTTTGTTAGTTCACCAAGAGCAGACAATTTTTCACCTGGTAACACCATTAAAAGCCCTTGTCCAAGGTGCCCCTAGCAGATATTTCACTTTCAGTACACTGTCTACAGCTTGTAAGACTGTGCCTTGACTGAGCCTCATACAAACTCAGTTGAGTACATGGCCACGTACTTGATTACATTTTTATGCACTTGTCAAAATCTCTTCAATTAAAACCTGCCTGGGACATTAAAGAGTTAGGCTTGCATACTCATTTTATCTGCTTTATAGTTGAGACGTCTTACAGCTGAGTGGAGGAAGAAATTTCCAGTTGGCCTGGATTTAGATGCTTGGGAATAAAAAGGGATAGAACATATGCCTTATTTGCTCCTTTTAATTCTCTACTCTAACTGAGGCATCCATCAGGGTTTTGAAATCCTCTTTTAGATACCTATCTATCTCCTTGCTGGCAACTTGTCACTAATTCTCAGCCATTAACTACACTGATAAGAAATATATTTGAATACTACGAGCTACAGTACTTCAGCAAACTCTAGTTCCCTGGTACCTTTTGCTTTATATAGCTGATTACAACTAGAAGGAAATCTTGGCCATCATATTGTGTATATCAAAAGTTTTGTTTCTATTTCTGATTATATTGCAACAGACACAAAAAAATATTTTCCAAAGAGCTGGCAAAATGATTAGTAGATACAGAGGATGGAGACAATATGCCCTAAATCCCACAGGTTTCATGTATCATGAATATAAAAATCTAATTTTGTGTCTATCCCAGAAACAGTGAATCTTTAAGAGAAATTTTAATAAGGAAAGGGCAGAGATATAAAAGCCCTTTTCACTTGGGCCTTTTTCTGAGTTCTCGCCTCTGCGATGTTTTTCTCAACAATCTTAAACTCTTCACAGCTCCTGCACCGCCTTCCTTCACTTTTGCTTCTCAACTTTTTGCACTTATCTGTGAGGACACAGAAATACTATGTTGCCTATCTATTTAATCATAAATTATGACCTGAATTCAAAATCCAAATATTGAAAAATTTTAATCAACCACTTCCAAACAGGCAACAGAAGATGAATATGATTTGTAAATTACTTTAGAAAAACAAATCCAACAATATTGAAATTGGCTGTCAGCATCTCTCAAATTAGTTATTATAAATTATTTACTTCCTAATCCAAAGCAACAGCATCCCCATATCCAATTTATGAACCACACCTGAGTCTTGCTCAGGGTCCTGAGTTAGTCATTTCTGCTAAGGACTGAATTACGGGGTAATAGACATTTTTTTTTTCCTTCAAAAAGAAGAAATAGTGCCGCACTGGTAGAGAATATATGGCTAAACTTCCTGCAGCAGCAGAAAATAGAGCAATGATGCTGCTTATGTATCTGCAGATTTTGATGCTGTAAATAAAAGGTCGTTTGTTTCCCTGTAGCCTTTGTGAAGACTAGCAGGAAAATAATGAGCGATATTTACAGAGACCTCTTCCAGTATTCCCTCTGAATTAAGCTTCTCTTAGTCTTCCATCTTACAGAGGTCAGTTCACATTAATCTTATTGTCATGCATAATGCTACTATGCATGGATGCATACGTGTTCTTATAAACATTAAATTTTATCTTCCTGTTACCCAAATTGCAATTTTCCCTAAATAAATTAAACAGCAAGTAACTGCCCTCATGTGACTCCACATGTAGAAAAGACAAGCAGGTCCTGAGTCATGAAGACCTACAAGCTGGTTTTGTGAGGATTTTATTGTTCCACTTAGCGTTTCTCATCTTGCAAGGGTTCTCAGATAAATTGCTCAATTGTGCAGAGGCCATAGTAGGACAATTGTACACTAGCTGTTCACAGACTTTTAGAAAGAGTAATTAATCCAGTAAAGCATTAGACATTCTGTTAATTGTAGCTATCTCTTGAACTGACTTGTTACAGTATTTTTTTTTCTGGAATGCAAATTTTATGTCAATGTATGTGGATAAAAAGTACGGGAAAACTCCAGTTAATGCAATGTAAGACATTGTGCTGTTCTTATAAAAAAAGGGGAAACAATATTTAAAAAAAACCAATGAAAACTCTCCCTACAATAATTCCTTCTAGTAGTGTTTTAGAAGTGCTTAGTGCTAAATGCTGAAATTAAAAGTTCTTAAAAAGAACAAAGCATTAACTCGTTACTCGTTTTTAATTGTCTTCTTATCTCTTTTATATCAGGCACCAGAACGGAAGAGATACAAGTGTTATATCTCTGAAAAGGATTGGATCACACTGACACGAAGGTGTCTTTAAACACATATGTCATGGTGGTAGATGGAACCCCTTACAGAAAATGACTCATGCTCTGAAAACGCCAGCTTCAACTTTGCACATTGAATCTTAATACTTCTAAAGTAAGCAAGACTTGTCTCATACATTCTTACCACAAGTGTGCATAACCAAGAAAAGCAGAGGGGAGGAAAGAGTAGGGGTAGAGTGGGGAACAAGAAAAGAGAGGAAGAGAAGGATCTGTACAAATACCAAAAAAATCATATGATGCAGGAAGAATACATGTTCCAGAACAAGTGGACTTTGTTTTCAAACTTTATAATAAAGAATTTAACATGTGTCAAGGGAAAAAAAAAAAGAAAAGAAATCCAAACTGGACAACGTGAGATACCTATACCATACATACTCTTACAAGTTACAAATACAACTGAGATAAGAGCTTTTTTCCCGAGGACAAGGAAAAGGTCTAAATTGTGTGGAAAATAAAATGACTCTTGCATATTTAATGTAACGTATTTCTAAAATAATAAATAGTGCACAGACACATGCTAACTCACATGTTTACAGACATATGCTGGTTCCAGTCTTAATGATCATTTAAATACGTTCTGCACCTCTGTGAAAGAGTGCCTGCAAAGCTGATGATATTGGGTGTATGTATGTCTTATGTCATACCTGTCTGTATGCCTTATGCCATGCTCTTGCCTGATAAAACCATAAAGTTTCACAACTGCACAACAAAATTATTTCCATTCTAGCCAGTCATAATTATGGCAAGACACTGCATTTGAACACCTAATTTCTTTGTAATAATGGTTTCTTACCTTAGCATATTTGGATTACTTTAATGCTGTACTGCCTATTTAACATTTTAGATTACATGTAATATTATCTAAAGATTTAGGATCTTCAAAGACAAATTTCTGTCTTTAATCCCACTCTAGTATGAATTTTGTCTCTAAGAAGGTGTGAAAGAAAGGAAAAAAGAAGGAAAATACCTTTAAAAAAGGAAGAAAAAGACCTTTGATATTGAGTGTACAATAATCAACCATAGTAGCCCACGGTTCTCTTGCTATCAAGTGCATTATCACTATTTTTACAGACATCTTACTACAGAAGAAGGGAAACTATAAAAGATCCTGACAGTACATTAATGGATTAAATAATCTTTGCAATAGGTCACGGGGGAGGAATTAGTTCACAGACTTAGAACTAATAGCCAACATTTCTAAACAACTAGAATTCCCAGATAGTTTTAAGAGTAAAAAGTGTAATTTTCCCTTCATCCTGGCTCCTATGTTCCCAGTCTTGCTAGAAAAATTTAGTTTTGTTTTAGCTGTGAAATCCAATTCAACTGATCATATGTGTCAGTCTTTTATACTGGTAAATGCTTCCAAACTGGATCGATGGCTATAAAATCTAAGTTCTTCAAGGAATCCTTGTGACCTCTTTTTCTACTGCTCTGTATCTTCGTGTCATGCCAAAAGAAGTTGTTAACCGAGACAAATGCACTCATGCACACACTCTGCAGCAAAACAACTGTGCTAATGAACTTGTTCTGAAGAAATCACCTGTCTACTCCAGCTTTAAATAAAGTGGTCCTGATTTAAAGGAACTTTAAAGTTTTTACGTTACCGCACTCCACTCTTGCTATGCTAGCACAGCTGTATTTAACTCCCTTTTGCCTGTCTTCATCATTACCATATCATCTACAAAAACTTTCCTTCTTTATGAAATTACTTTCCTAAACTGGTCCCTGAAGCTGCTTCATGTCTCTGTATCAACCCCACTAATTTAATAACTGAAAACTTTATAACATCCAGAAAACAAGTGCTAGTATAAATATTTCCATGGGATTTACTTTTGTTTTTCTTTCTCTTACATACCCTATAATTTTTATTGGCACTTTTTGAATGGGCAGGGATTTAATATTGTTATTGCAAATACGCAAACAGGATATTATTTTGATTCTTTAAATTTAAGATTCAAAATAATAAAGCAAATAAAAACTTATATGCCTTAAATCTGGATGGATGTGAATATAGAAAATCATAATAATTTGTCTAATAATTGTAACATCTCTACATTTTGATTACTATCACAACCCTTGGTTGTTCATTGGAGCTCTGAATTGCAGTTATAGGAGAAATATCCTACTTATGTGCTCAATAAGATATTTATTATCACATTACCAGTATCAATTTGTTGTCTTTGATCTCTTTAAAAGGTAGTCATCTTCACCCTGAATCCATTATGGAAGGATACTCTAGACACAGGAGATTTATTTTATTCTTACTTTAAGAGGAGATAACATGACTTGTTCCTGTTTATTGATTTCCTTTTGCATTGAAAATATTATGTACTTGTCTATGATGAGCAAAATGAGAAATAAGAATTCCAAGAGACATTTAATGCACTGGGAAAAGGAAGGCAAATTAAAAGTACAGAAGAGTTCTCTATGACAGAATGGACTCCTTTGAGAGGATAAATGTCTGTATTGGAAAGGACTCTGAGGGCTCTCCAGGCATCCTGATTAGGACTCCCATGATTTGCATGCTGATTGCATTTCCCTGTCAAAAACATTATATATGAAAAATCTTCTACTATTTGTCTCTTTTCCTGGGCAATCCTCTCATGCCACTTTTACCTTTTATAAATTGCTTGGCTTTACTTCATAATCTTCTCAGTACTCTTTATATTTTGTCATTTGATACTTTTTTTCCACATCCTATTAGCTTTTATTACTTTCTTAGTTACCCATATGAGTCTCTTGTCTTCTCTTTCATTATTATTTCTGAGTAGTGATACCTACTCAGTTCAGAAATATTTGGATTTACTTCCTTAACTTTTCAACCTTTAATAGGAGCTCTAAATGTCATCCACAGAGGTTTGAACGTCCCTCTTGTGGATGTGGATGCAGCATTGATAGGAAGATTACAGACTGCTCCATCAACTGAAGATAGCCTCCATATCTTACAGATCAAACATCTAAAATCATATCCTACAATTCACGGCCTTTAGGCACTTTTAATAATTTCTCAATGTAGAAGATATTATACAGAGTGACACAAAGTTGTCTGCACCCTGATTTCTCTTTGGTTTTATGTCAGAAAATGAGTATCTATAGCCCACATAGTTATGATCAAAAAACCCCAAAAATACATATGTTGTCTTGTTTCCTAAAAATGTAATTTATGTCACTCCTTAATAAAACATTAATAGATTGTTCCTAAAGTCACCAAATTAGGGACAGTGAAATGTAAAATTTTTACTTTTTTTACTGTTTAAAAGCAAGATACATGCTGGCATTCTGGTCCTTTATTCAATGTTAATCAATACCATCCAATTTTTAGAGTAACCTCGGTGCTTAAATCTGCCACTCTCTTCTTATATGACCTTAGTCTAGTTTAATGGGCTTCCTGATTGATAATGTACATGATTTTACTACTAGGTTTCTGGTTTAAATTAATTCCATGTTAGTTGTGACTGAAAATCATTACCATCTGATAGATGTTCTGTGTT
Source organism: Machaerirhynchus nigripectus (assembly GCA_013397975.1). Taxonomy (NCBI): domain Eukaryota; kingdom Metazoa; phylum Chordata; class Aves; order Passeriformes; family Dicruridae; genus Machaerirhynchus; species Machaerirhynchus nigripectus. The sequence continues at coordinate 222,461 of VZRQ01006651.1, forward strand.
ACTGTTCATGACGAATGAGTTATGGGGCTTTATCTATCCGCAGTAGCTGAAAGTGAACCGGTGTCTCCATCATTAAACCACCAACATCAAATAGCGTTCTTCTTGGTGCTGGAAGATGTGAAAAGCATCAAAACTCAGATCTTCCTCCCTCCACTGAGGCAGTACAGTTGTTATTTGATAACAATTGTTTTTTACTGAGAGCATATCTGACTTCATGTTCATGAGGACTCTCACTGTAAACAACCTAAAAATAATTGTAAAATGCATTACGTTAGTCTAAACACTTAATAGGTTGAGTTAAAAAATTTGTTTAGATTACTAGATCTGACAGAATTTCTGATTAAAGGACATATAGTTAAATATCAATACTTGTTTAAGAAAGCAATATTTAAGAGACTGTTCCAATTGGTTTGATCAGAATCAAATTTTTGCATTCACTGAAAAATTGATATCAAAAAATATATGGAGTAAAGAAAATTCAAATTCCTGTATTCTAATATTCTGCAAAATATGCTTATTTTATTCTATGTCATTTTAAAAACTTTCGGTTCCTACTTTTTCACAGGGTGTTACTGGTGAAACCAGACAATGGTCATCCTCCTCTGTAACCTGACTGGTTCTGGGTAAACAGATACAGACCTAACATTTAAATTCACATTCTTACCAGTCATTGTCATCCAGGTTATTTGCCATTGGTGGGCCATGAAGACACCCCCAATAGAATCACAGAATGGTTTGGGTTGGAAGTGACATTAAAGATCATCTAATTCTACCCTCTGACACTGGCAGGGAGGCATTCTACTAGATCAAGTTACTCAAAGCCCCATCTAATTTGGCATCAAACACTTCCAAGGATGGGACATGCACAGCTTGACAACCTGTCCCAGTGCCTTACCACCCTCACAGTAAAAAATTTCTTCCTAATATCTAATCTAAATTACTACTCTAAAACTTAAGTACTTTAAAAATGAGATAGGCAGCTGTAAGTGAAGTATTTGTTCTCAACTGCCATAGCACCCCTTGGAAAGGGAAAATGCACTGATGTTGTACCCATGCATGGAATGGAATACCTCTTCATCTTCTCTGCCTGTACTTTCTCAAAAGTTTAAATATATCCACATCAACACATTTGTTAACAGTCTACCCTACCCTTTCTCTCTGTTCCCAAAGGGACGAATGCTCTGAACAAACACACACACAGAGCTCTAATTCCACCTGGGCTTTTTTCCATACTGTACATTTGCAAGAAAGCTTGAAGGATGACTGTCCATTTACACCAATATCTTAGAAATGTGACAGCCATCTACATCATACCATTTCTCACTGCATCTGGTATATTAACTACCCTTCAGTATTTATTCACCATTTTCCCCCAAACCTATTACAAAACTCTCCTGAGTTTTTGACTAACTGGGTTGTGGCCCTCCTTGTCACCTAGATCCTGTCTCTCTTTAGATGTTCTCACTACTCAGTGAGGGTCTTGTGATTGTTAAGCCACAGTCCTTCCAGCAGCAATGTCTGCAGAGCCAGGCACTGACTTACAAGATGCATCCAGTGTTGCTCAAGCTTTTCCGTTTCACCCCTGGGGCCAAACCCACCATCACGTGGGCTCCCCTGCCTTTCACTCTAGCCCCCTCAATTCTGTGCTTACTGCTGATATTGTCTGAGTCTCCCCTGCCAATATCATTCACAGCCACATGGATGAGAGAAAAAGGGTTATACCAAGGGTTGGAGAGGATCTTCACCGCCAGTTGAAAGCTTACGTGTTTAATGAGCCTACAAGTTTGTTATAAAAATGTCAAGCAACATAAAATTAATACTCTGAGAAATGGAGAAAAAAAAAACTTTAACAAACAAAAACCAGGAACAGTTAAAAAGCTGATTTCCAATCTCCAAGCTGGAAAACTGTGACCCAGTGGACAAAGAGAGACAGGAAAAAAATTTTGCAATAATCAGATTATGTTGCAAAAGTTATATTAAGTAATTTCCTTGAAAAAATATAAATAACAAAAGTATTTTAATGATAACTTGTTGGTGTAAGAAGCAAAGCAGAATCCTCAGGCAGGTGCCAAAGGGAGCACGTTTATTCCAGAAACTGGGCCTTTTTAAGCAACTAGGCCTTTATCAATAACATTCCATTAAAGCACAATAACCATAAGTCAACCAACCACCATAAACCACGATGCAAACATGTGACGGTTAAATAACTTGTTTTCTGCAGTTACATAACTTGTTTTCTATCTCTATTCCAGCTGAGTCATTACCCAGAATCCTTTTCTCCTTAGCCAAAGTAACAGAAGCGAACCATAGTTTTACAGGGGTAACAAGGCCTTCATTTTATAAGGTTTTACCTATCCACAGCAAAAACCGAATGGAAGAAAATGTATAAGTAGAAAGAAATAAGCTTTTTACAATATTCTAGTGACACTTCATATTTAATTAGGCATGAAAAGAAAGTATGATTTATGAATGATAACACAATAATTTGGCTTTGCCTTTCCATTAAGAACACGTTCTTTACAGAAAGGCTAAATTAAAGAACAAGTAAGTCATGTTTGGTAAATTAAATTATTGTAGAGAGCAATACACTACATTAAAATCCTTTACAATTTCAGTCATTCAAACTCCAGCTGTGCCTCTATAATAAAATGGAGTAGTAAAATAGAAGACATAGGCACATTTATTCAATATGCGTTTTGTAAACTGTGATACTGCATCCCACGAAAAGCCATATAATTGATTGAAAAGAAAAAACAGAATAACCAACAAAACAACTAAACATTGGGCAGAATATCAAAAACTGGTCTTATCCTAGCCCTCTCTCAACCATTCTGTGTAGCCGAGTTCCCTCTACCAATGTTATAAGGAACATAAACACTTAATTGAGAATTATTTCACTTGGCCTCTAAAATTTTAGGGAAATTTGGTGCCTAAGCAAGAAACACTAGCATATGCACAGAATTAGTCATTTTATGCTGTTTCTCTTGGGCCATTCATCCCTATAGTTCAAGTGCTTCATTTATTATCACAAACTGCAAACCATATGAAATATTATCCCCATTTTACAGAATACATAGGACTTAAGCAATATATTAAAGACACAAATATATTATCTGGATATCAATTTTGGGTATTTAGTACTTTTTTGGCCAAATTTCTCCAAGTATGGTAGTGTATTATAGGATTTCATATATTAAAGCAAAGTTTTCACTGAATTTAACAGGATTTGTGACTGCACTAGGATCAATTAATCACCATGCAACAATTCTCAAGACCGCCTCTGTTACTTTTTCTGCTCCCCCAGTAAAAAAATTGGTGTTGCACAAATAACTTTACATGCCTTAACAATATGCTTTAACATCAAAGCTATGAAATTAAGATTTTGGACTTTTACGTCTGAGATAAAATAATTGTATTGCGGGTATGCCGATATGTAGAGTCTATCTCTTCTTTAGAAATGTAGTGACCCTGTTTGCTGATTAAAAAGGAAAAAAAGGTGGTTTTTTTCCTTAGGATTTTTTTGTACAAATATTTTTATTTCATAAGAAAATAGAAAAACAAACTGTAGTAATGCTATCATTGGTGTTACACAGTATGCTCTGATGTGAATTTGAAACCACAAAGAAATATATGTAAGAATTACAGGTAAGAATATTACCTATATGTAGGAATTTATCCTAAAGTTTAAAATAAATCTTGCCATAATATAGCAATAAGATGTTAAAAATTAATAAATAATGCAAATAAAATGAAAAGTATATGTCTAGGGACATGTATCTTTAGGGTTCACAAACTGATATTTTTGGATCATCATGCTGCATTGCTTTTTGTCATGCTAAATCCAGATAAACAAAGTTAATAATCTTGATTTGGCAATAATGAAACTCAGCCTCATTATTTGTTTTCAATTGCAATAAAACCATGGCATTCCGTGACAACTCCATTTGTACTGGTCACAAGCTCAGCAAAGGAAAAAATAGCTAATTGCATCCTATTAAAAATATGATCTCGTCTTATTTTTGAGCAGTAGTTTTTTTAGATAATACTATTTTTCATTTAAAAACCCAAACCAAACCAAAACAAAAAATACTTGAATATGTTTTGCTTGTCATTCATCTTTGCATCTCTATACAAATCCCCAAACGGTTATCTGAATTAGGGCCACTTCACCAAGAAGCCCCAGCTAACTGTCTCCTCCCACGCTTGTGAGCCACATGCAACTGCACGCAGAACTCCCTTTCAAGTCAATGAGAGTTCTGCACAAAATTTTAAAGGTGCTATGTAGTTTAAAGGTCACTTTTCTTTAAGGAATAGTATCATACTAGGAGAGTTTAACAAAATGAATCGGCTTTTAAGCAGACAAAGCTTGAGCCACTATTCAGTAAACTCTAATAGTCAGTATTTCTGACAGACTGTGGGGTGTCTTTTGTTATTTTCAGGAGCACAGTTTGAATCGATCATATTGAACCCTGGATTCTTTAAATGTCCTGAAAGTGGAAATAAGCACCACTTATATGTAATCTTTTATGGCAACAACACTCCTTGCCTTCATTTTCCTGTGTCATCTTTCCCACTCCTTTTATAATGACACAATTAAGAATCTATATTTATCTATGCAACCTTTTCCCAATGAAGAAAAAATGTAGAAGTTAAAATATTTTCTATCTTTTGAACAAAATAGTAGAAGATGTGGTTATTGATTGACCAAAAATAATATATTATAAAATCTCATGCCAAGAAAACCCTCTGAAAAGAACACTTTAATTGGCATGCTTTGACTTACTGTAAGATATATGATGATCATAAAAAGAAGCCATCATAGTCCAGAGCCACAACTGCAGAAATGCTGTGGTCAGATAGATGGACTGAGAGACCATTCGAAACAGGTATTAAATCTCATACCATATGAAAAAAAGCTCCTATCATCGATGAAATATTCAGTAAAGCTTCATCCTGCAAGGTGCCAAGCACCTGCTGAGAGCAGGTGCTTGCCTTCAGATGTACGCTCACTGAAGCTAACAGATAAGCTTTTTAAAGACCTGGATATTCCTTCAAGGTACAACTTTGTGCTAAAGGATAGTTTGGCATGGTATCTTTTCCAGATACCTAATTTATCTGGTGGTATGCCATTTTACTACGTATTGTCTCTGAATTATATCTCTGTGTGCTACAATGAGAAATAAAAAAAGAAATGAGCCTGGAGACAATGCACAAAGCACACCAAATATTGTTTGCTGCTATAGAATACAAGTTATAACATGTTGTAGAGTTTCCATAAAGAAATTGCTACATATTTTAATATGTAAATAAATACATTTTAAAAAACTAGTATATTTTTCTTTAAAGTAGTTTACCCTGCCATCATGTTGTTAAAGTATGCTTTATGAGCCATTTATGCTATTACTACAAGAAAAATGCTCCAGAAACTTCCAGGTTTCAAGACCCCAGAGCACTGTAATACAATATAAGTGGGTGTTCTTCAACAGCAGTTTAGGGATGAAAAATGGATATTCTTTCCCTTATCATTCTTCATCCTTTATCATCCATCATTAGAGCATCAAGTCTGTTAAAAAGGAAGAGAAAGAGAAAGAGAGGAAGGAAGGAAGGAAGGAAGGAAGGAAGGAAGGAAGGAAGGAAGGAAGGAAGGAAGGAAGTAAAGAGAAAGAAAGAAAGAAAGAAAGAAAGAAAAAGAAAGAAAGAAAGAAAGAAAGAAAGAGAAAGAAAGAGAAAGAAAGAAAGAAAAGAAAGAAAAGTTGGTTCAGTCTTGAATATTTGGAACACCGTTTTCCTGAGAACTTCCTGCACACCTGGTAAGGCACTCTTCCAGTGAATCTCATTCAGAGCTTTTATAATATTTGTTATTGTTTACTGTAAAGTACCAAACCGGGGATCTTGAGGAAACAAAGTCATCTAACCTTTTCTAATCTTGATTGTACCATAATACACCATCTGTACTGCAGTGCAGCCAAGAATACTGACCATGTAGCCAGTGAATGCTATTTTTTTTCTTTGTTGTAGAAACAAAGTGCACAACAATTTTTTGCTTAACTACTTACCTCTATACTTAAAGTATAGAGGTCAGAAAAATATAGAGACATTTATTCATGTCTTTATAATAGTTTGTTGGGCAACTTTAGGGAAAAGGGAAAAGGTTACTGTAGAACAATATGTAGATGGGCTGTTTCCTTATGAATAAGGATTTCTTTATTTTAGCATCTAGTTCTCAAGGACTACTAGGACAAGCAAATAAAATATATGTGCCAAATATCTTACAAATCAAAGGTATGCTAGCATTTGTATCAGAGACTGTCATTCTAAAGAGTGAGAAATATATTACTTTTTGAAAGACCAGCAACCGATACCATGAATTATACGTTTCTTCTTTCCTTTAATCCTTTGACATGAAAAGATACAAATTTTCATTTTCTTCTTTTCTTTGAATCAGACCCAGATGTAAGAGTCAATTTACCTGCCAGCCTCTATGAAATATAAGTAAATAGTAACTTACCTGTCATGCAATAAATTGAATCACATTCCAGATTTTTTCATAGGAATGGCTATCTGACTTTTTGATGGGTAAAAGTATACTGCATCACATTAATGCTATTCAGGTTCTGTATTAGAGTTTTGCATGCAGAAGTTATTGGAGATTTTTTTCGAAATACGTGTCCTAGCACTAGTTAGATAAAAAACAAATAGCTGCATTACTGCATAAAAATAAAAACTTATCTACTGGCTCCCAAGCAAACTCTTTAAACTGCTCTCAGGCCCAGTCAGTAAAAAGTAATTTTGAAGGGTACTAATGCATTGTTTAGAATAGCACCTAACAAGAAGTACATATAAATTAAGTGAAACAGCTCACAACCATTCCTATAAGCTTATAAATTTTAAGAACCCCATTACCACTCCTTCTGTCCTTTTTATTTACCATGTAGACACCAAAATAAAAACAAGAACTGTTTCAATAGGAATTAATAAGTTATTAAACTGGATGTTTTGGAAGAGCCTTACATAGCAATACTTTTCATTTGCATCTTCATATATACTTGCTTTGCTTGAATCAGCTTTTTTTGTGGTATACCTATCGTTATCTGTTATGAAATTAGGAAGAAGTGTTCAGACAGAGACTCTGACAGTATGACACTGATGAAACTATACCTCCTGTGGGCAGGGAATTGAATACTGTATTAGACAAAATTAACCTGAATTCCATTTTATATCCAGGTATAGTCATGTTTTTGATTCTTAAGCAGAGGAGCAGGTACCCATTTCTTCATTCCTGTTACCAGTGACAAGACTCGAGGAAACAGCTTGAAGCTGAGACAGGAAAGGTTTAGGCTGGAGATCATGAAAAGGTTTTTCACCCAGAGGGAGGTTGACCACTGGAACAGACTCCCCAGGGAAGTGGTCAGAGCACCAAGCCTGTCTGAGTTCAAGAAGCATTTGGAGCATGTTCTCAGGCACACATGGTGTGACTCTTGGGTGTCCTGTGCAAGGCCAGGAGTTGGACTCAATAATTCTGATGGGTACCGTCCAACTCAGCATATTCTGTTTCTATGATTCTATTCTAATTCCTAATTATCACACTCTTTCTCATCTCTACACATCATTCCTTTCACATGAAGATTTATGTGAATACTGTGGCCTGCAGTAGGCATACAGATCTTTCTATGAAGGGAGAATGTGTGCAAAGTAAATCCAGAAAAGTGAGGTCAGTAGTGCTCCCGAGTTTCACAGTGGATGGAAAGATATAGAACCTGGACAATTTTTTAGGCTGTATTTAGAAAGATAAGAAAACCATGTGAACATACTGTCTGTGAATAGATCAAGACCAACTTTCCTTTTTTAGTGTAAGGATTTTTTAGTCCAGGTTTAAAATTTTTAACTTTCTTTTATCACTTTATCATCTGCAATACCACAGAAAATATTATTCATTTAAAGTGCATATTTATCTATCTCTCCTTCTCTCTCTCTCTATATATATTCATAAAGGTTTTAACTTTTCAACCTACGCACATTTCCTCAGTAAGCATCCTTTCAGTGATGATCAATTTGGATTGATTAAGGTCAGAGTAACTGCACTACAAGGACAAACACAGCCAGCAGTCAGGCTAAGTTAAGTAATGTAGCATAAGAGACACTTGTTTAAAGTCAAGGAAACAGAATGTCAGCTCCCAGAAGTCAAACTTGTTTGAGTCAGTGAGATTCTTGGTCCTGTCACCCTGCATTTTTCCTCTGCACTCTCTATGCTTATCTTATCTTTCTCCTTCTTTCATGAATGGGTATATAGGCACTGTCTATTCAGTGTTATTTCACTCTAATCTGACCTAAGGGTCTCTATTAAAAAGAACTTCAGTTACCCTGCCTTCAGGGGTGGGCGTATCAACTACAAAGGCATGTAAACAAATAGTGATGTGCTCCTTGCACTAAGAGGAGAAGGCAAAATACATCCCAATTCATCGCTTAGAAAAACGATATCCTGCATGTAGATCATAAGCTAACGTGTTTAAAAAACCCATGAAGCAAACTGTCTTGAAAATATGTATTGTCCACTTCATGAGTAAAACAAGAGTGTGAACCATTAGGAAAAGATCCCAAGGCTCTGCCAATATGTACAAGTCCATGTAAGTATTTTCTTATAAAATCTAGTATACACATATCACTTCACATGAAGAGACCTCATTTCTTGCTAGTGATACCATCTAATTATTTCTTCACAAATCTCTCTAGACTCATACATTACTTGTGCAGACTTTGTAGCTTTATACTCAATGTAGCACAATATTAAATTATTTTCTGTAACCAGGACAATTATGGGCTTGTGGTGGGTTGACCCCAGGTGGTAGCTAAGCTTCCATCCTGTCATTGCTTATGCCACTCCCATGGGACGAGGGAGAGAACCAGAAGAGCAAAAGTGAGACAAAGACAGTTTAGCAGGTTAAGCAAAGGTAAATACGGAAACAAAGAAAAATAAGGAATTCATTCACTGCTCAACATCAGCAGGCATATGCTCAGCCTATTCCAGAAAAGCAGGACCTTAGCATGGGTAAAATGACTTGGTAAGACAAGCAGTATAACCATGAAAATATCACCTTCCTCCTCCTTTCCATGAGCTCTTACACTTGAGCACGATGTCATGTGATATGGAATATCTCTTTGGCCTTGTATATTGGTTCCAGTTCTCCCTCCCAAAATCTTGCCTACTTGCTGGGGAAGGTGGGGACAAGGCACCCCAGCCAGGAACAAGACAGCGCCAGGGGACTCTGAGGAAGCCTCAGCCCTTGGCATCAGGCACGTCTCTGGGCACAGTCTGAGGACAGGCTCAACTTGAGCCCAAGTGTGAGCCCAGCTCAGCAGGACCCATGGCCAGACAGGGCAGGGCTGTGGAGGGCTGGAGGCTGATCCTGCTGCAGCTTCATTGGGCCCATCAGCATCAGCTGACACCCCCAGGGGCTGATGTGGGGTTTGGGGTATGGGCAGTGGGGGGGTGGGGGGCACTGAGCAGGGACACTGTGTCCTAGCATTGCTCTGGAGGCCCTGGCAAAAGTTGTCTCTGCAGGCAATTTCACTCTTTCATTATTTCAATCACAATCTCAAGAACATATTTTTTTCTTTTATTATCAAAATGTGCTGCCTTGTGCCAAAGCTTCCTTTTCTTTTGTCTCAGAGCTGCCATTACAGAATTTTCCCCTGAATCTGAAATTAGTGTAATTCTGGAAACACAGATATTCGGTATTTTATGTTCTATATGCCATATTCTGCTTTACCTACATCTCTTATGTTACATCCACTGCGTGTGTGATGCGTTGATGCTGTCTGGCTGCCAAATTCCCTCTCAGCCACTCTCTCACTCTCCATCCTCACGAGGAGAGGGGAGAAAATGAGATGGAAAAGCTCATGAGTTCACATAAAGACAGAGAGATCCTTTGCCAGCTACCATCATGGGCAAACAAGATTTGACTTGGGGTTTTCCCACCTGCTTGAGGGGAATCTCTGCTCTGGTACCTGAAGCACCACCTCCCAGATTTCTTCTCTCACCTTGGTGTTGCCTCTTTTTTTCCTCATTCTTTTCAAGTCAAGTCCCTCCACTATCTGACATTTTTTGCCCATTTTTTTATTGTGTTTTCCTGAAGCCGCTACCCCTCATCTGTGGGCTCAGCTGTGCCTTGTGGTGGGTTGACTTGAACCATCTGTGTCCAGCATGGGGCAGCCTCAGGCCCTGCTGCCATCATCTTGCCACACCCCCTATACTGGCTAGAGTTGTATTTCACTTCCCATCAAAGACTTATTAAATTTAGATTGTAAGGATATTGCTTGAAAGAATATTAAACCAAATAGTTTCTACTGAATTTCAGAATGAAAAGATGGTAAGAGAGGAAAAAAGAACATTTATTACCTTTCCTGGATACTAACATTACCCTTGTCATTCTCATATTCATCACTATTTTTGCCTCAGTGTCTCAAAAGGCATCACAAAAATACAAAGGGAAATCAGCCTAGATCATAGCTGTAGTATGCACATACAGAATAAATACCTGAGAGAAGGTTAAATAGCAGAGTAGAAGGAATTGAAACTATGAGCCAACACAAAAGGATTTAAAAACTGATTGCCAAAGAAGCAAGGTCAATAAATTGTCAACAAAAATGAATACATATTCTTTCCCCTAAAATGTATTTTACTTCTCTAAATTGCAAAAAACATTTTTTTATTTCTCTCACTGTACACTGCATCTTCTTTATGTTTCTAAGCCTGAAGACAATACAACGTTGTTTCTATCCTCCTGTGTCCTTTCTATCCATCTAGGTGCCTAATGCTTGGTGACACCATTTAATATATTNGCGTTGTTTCTATCCTCCTGTGTCATACAGGAGCTTTGCTGTTCCCAAACACTGGGTAGCATCCCACTGCTCGTAAGTCAGTGGGAATGCTATTACTTCTCATTCATAAAATCTAATTCTATTCTGCAACCATCTAGGTGCCTAATTCTTGGTGACACCATTTAATATATTTTGTTTTCCATAGTTCTTTCTTTTCTCTATGAATATATTCTTTTCTTTACGCAACTGTGACATCAACACTAAACAATGCAGTTGTGCTGTAGTCTGTCTTGTGTAGTTGCAGCCTTCCACAATGCATTCTGCAATGGTTCTAGGAGCAAAACAAACAAATTATTTTGTGGTCTAAACACTGTGAGAAAAGCCTTTGAATTATTTTAGTTTGATGAATTCTGAACTTTGTAACAAACTCATTCACTGAAGGCTTGATCAATAAAAGAGGGAATTTTAAACCTTTATCAATATATGCAGCAGCAGGAAATAAAACACAAAAGAGTTTAATAAAGAGAATAACACCCTTTAGATCACATTTGCTCCTCAGATAAGACTGAAAAAATATCGCAATCTAGAAAGTATTATTTTGCTGTTTTTCGACGTAATTTTATAAATATTCCTCTTGGGAACCTCTTACAGAGGAAAAAAAATACTCAGGCCTAGAAATACTGAATATGATAAAAGAGAGAGAGGAAGAGGACATATTCCTCTCCACAGCAAACCAGAGTTCCTCCTAAGCTCAACACATTAAGATGATAAAAAATTACTAATAAAAGAAACAGTTTAAAGGCATAAATATGTATTACCAAACCAGAGGAGATTACTTTCTCTAAAAGTAATTTTTCTTATGACTAAACTGCCAACTTCAAGAAATTATTAGAACATGCATTTATAGATTTTTAACATAAAAGATACTATAAATGGACCAATATATAAATATAATTTTTAATTGCTTTTATGTCATATTAACACTCAGTTGTTAGCAGCTAGAACAAGAAAACTAAAAAGAACAGGTATCCAATTGTATATATCAGTGTTATATATGAGAGAACACAGCATGCCTCTATTTTCTAGTGTGTGTCAGAAAAGAAAAGATGCATTGTCATTCACTTCTGCAAAGACACGCACACACACGAGAAAGGCAACCCATGTAGTCACATAAAGTGGCCTAGAAACAGCTAATTTTAGCAGCCTATAGCAATTTGCATAAATTGGGATCACAGATGCAAGATATTTAGTTTCATCCAGGACTGTGTGGCTGTGTCAAACTCCAAACACAATGATATATACTATCAAATAACTTACAACAACAATTATGAATTATTCTGTTGATGTAAATCAACACTTGAGAATAAAATCCTTGCAAGTACCAGATGTAACCAACAGAGAAAACAAACATAATCATATTTAGGCTGAGCATTAAATTTAGATTTGTCCATAAAAATACTGTGATCTGTTGCTAGTAAGAGTCCACATCTGTGCTTCTGAGTTTATTCTTTAATGTATGCAAACCACAAGAACGTTTTGTGCTTTCCACTTTCCAGTTCTGTTTTTTATAATGAATGACTTCATAATAAAAAACACCATTAAATGTTCAGAAATGCATTGAACGTAATATATGTAAAAAAATACGGAAAACAAAGTAGTAAGCTATTCTACAGTTGCACTGGAATACCCATCCCTTTTATAGAATAGCCTTTTATTCTGTCAAGCATTGATCACTGTAAGTGGGAGTCATTTTCTGTGAAGATGATGTGATAGTAAAGAAAGGAGGTGATACGGGACTCTGAGAGACATGGAGCCCATATATCTTGTTCCTTGCAAATTGGCTATTTAATAATGGAGATTCTTAACTGAGAGGTGCTGCTTTGTAAAACCACTTTGATTTATTTTGTATTGCTGCAAAACCAAAGCAGATATGACATTGGCTGAATAGGTAGTACACAGATTTATATCTGACATGTCATCTTTAGTCTACAGACTTAGGATTATACTTTCTTACAGTCTAAAGACTCCTCACAGTCCTCACGCAGTGTCCATGTGTATTTGGTTTATTGTCTTGTTTTGAGACAAATTAGGAGGAAACGTCCTGAGATGAATGTGTCCTCTAATGGAAGGCAGGTTTCCCCCACAGGTTTGAAAGGAATTTCTTGGCTAAAAGTGAAAAAAGTCTATTTATTTAACAAGGAGTGTGTATGCAGGCACAAGGGAGGAAAAAAAAAAAAAAAAGCATCATGTTAGATAATAAACCTTCTCATTGTGGAGAAAGATGGTGAATTTTTTGGAGTCCCGCTTGGTTTCTCCCGAGGTCCTCTGGAGCCGGGGTGCGGCACCCCAGGGCTTCCCCTCCAGGCTGCGGCGTGGGGCTCCTGGTGATGTTCTGGTGTTTCGGACTGGAGCAAAGCTGAACAGTTCCAGGAGAAGAAGAAGAAGAAGCCATAACCCTGGGAAAAACTTCTTGCCTCAGCTAACGAACAAGATGCTAGCTAAAAGCAAAGAATTTTAACTCTCCATCCATCTCCTGAGAAAAAGAGCTGGGAGCTGGGGAAAAAATGAGGGAGTTATCTGTGTTTTGAACACAGGCTGGCAAAAGAATTCCACTGGCTTCCCCACTCTCTCCCAGACCTAGCTTAAAGGTACAGAACTCATGTCTGGGCAATAAACAGATGATAGGGAATACAGTATCATACAGTCACCCCAGGACAATTATGTAGCAAAGTTTGATAGTAGGAGGTGCTGCGCAGGTCACTTCCATGAGAAGACACTGGAAACAGATGCAGGTTGTCCCTCTGAGCCATGGAGGTCCATGGTGGAGCCAATAGTCATCTGTAGCCCATGGAGAAGCTCATACTAGAGTTGAGGGATGTTCCCAAAGGAAGGTTCGGTCTTGTGAAGAGCCTGCAAAGGACCAGGCTCCTGGCAGGACCTGTGGCACTATGGAGAGGAGATCAAGCTGGAGTAGTTCATGAGGAGCTACAGCCTGTGGCAGGGACTGACACTGAGAAGTTAATGAATGACTGTATCCCATGCATAAGAACCCACAATTTATCAGAAGATTGTGAGGAGAAAGAAGTAGCAGAGATTATGTGTTATAAGCTGAGCACAATCCTGCATTCCTCATCTACACGTGCCACTCGGGAGTAGGTAGAGAAATCAGAAGGGAAGTTGAGCATGGGGAGAAGGAAGGGGTGGGACAAATATGTCTTTAATATTTGGGTTTATTTCTTCATTATCCTATTTGGATTGACTGGAAATAAATTAAATTAATTTCCCTAAGATGAGTCACATTTTCCTGTGATAGTAACTGGTAGGTGTTCTTCATCCTTATCTTGATGCACAAGCTATTCATCATATTTTCTCCCCCTCTCCTGTTGAGAAGGGGTAATGACAGAGTGGCTTGATGGGCACCTGAAGGCCAGTGAAGTCAATGCACCACACCACAATAACTGAAAAGTTTTGTTCTTATTATTACTACATTCTGCCTCCTTTTTTTCTTCTTAATAAGATTTGTTATAAGAAGAAATTAATTAAGAATATGTTTACTCACAACTAATTTACTCAGCTCAGATGCCAACAGAAGTATGGGCCTCGGTTATTGCAAAAGATTGTTGTGCATGTAAAAAAAGATCATAATACAATCTTCAGTTTGGCTAAAAAGTGAGCTAAGAAAAGTTAGAAGCTGAACAATCCAAATGTTCTGTTCTTTTTTTCTCTCATATTTACAGTTATCATTTCTTTTGCTTAATATGATTTGTCTGAAAAAGCAAGGATGAGAATATCCACGTATCTAAAAGAACTACAGAATGGGTGTAATTTTTGCTATTGTTTTGCATGTGGATCACAAAGAACAGAATTGTGTTTTAAAAAGTTCAGAACCCATAAACTAGGTATAATTTAAAAATAATTCTTAGAATTACCATTTTGGTAGCTGACATGCAAATGATTTACAAAATTGCCCAGTACATAGAGATCTCATTTTGTCAGTTTGTCCATGTCCCAAACCCCCTTCCAAAAATCAGGAAAAGCAATAATGGTCTTTTAAGCCCAACTAATCTGTGCAGCCACAGATTCTATGAGTTCTGCCTTATACTTGTTCCTGAAAAGAAAGCAAGATAGTTCTGGAGCCAATAAAGTATTGTTTCTAAAGATTTACAGTGGTTATATCTCTTGCCTCAGGAATTGATTTGAGAAGCAAAGGACCACAATCATGTGGAAAGCCCAAGGCAAACAATTCTGGCTCCCCTTAAAATAAACTGAAGGAGTTAAGGCAGAAAGAGTGGACAACATATTTTAAATAAGACCTTAGGTGCAGAACTGCTGGCAAGGAATAAATCAAGTAGTTCTCAGGGCAAGGACTATTCTGTGTTAAAGTGTATATTCTATTTTTAAGCAAGTCACAGATCATTACAAAAATTGAATATTCCCTTAGAACTAATCAAAATTATTCTACTATAAACCAGAAATGAATTCTGCTATATTAGGTATTAAAAAACCTACAAAAAAGACATAAAAGCCTGGAATAGCATGAATTAAACCTAGGCATACTATTCACACAAAAACAGTTGTGGGTTCTTTTTCCTAGCCCAAACATTTCTCTTGTCAAAGAGTTAAATCTGCTATCTTTCTATCTCTGATGAGATTCTTTTTCCATTACTAGCGGATTCTATACAGCCCCATAATGGTCTTAGTAACATTGTGTTGGACACTCCATAAAAAACACTGCCTAAATATCTGAACTCATTTGTTTTCTCAGAGTCAGAACATTAATTTGTACATGGTGAATCCCTTTTAGAACTTATTCCTTTCCAGAAAAAATTCAGAGCAAGTTACTTTGCAAGACATAATTACTTTTCCTTGGGCATGTCACTTAAAAAGCAATTCATCTTACTTAATTTTAGCCGTGCCTAAATGATAGGTATCTGGCTTGCAAGAGTTGTCTATGATCTTTTTTTCCAGAGACATCTGTCTCTCCATACTAATTATGATGAGATCCTGGATGGCTAGTTTAGATTAGATGCCTACATTTTGAAAGCTGAAGCGAGAGGGGTTATTTTCCCTCTTGTCACCACAAGGCTGTTTTATGTAGTAGTGTTACCATAGTGATTTACAAGAACATAAAAATCCCCGATCAACCTTACCTACCTTTGAACCACAGATGCAATTACATGAAAAGTTAGCTAATGTGATACCAAATCTGAGCAAGTATATCTTGAATTTCAGACGGATTTATGACCAGGGGGTCCTTACCTCTGTTAGCTACATTCTTTCACCTTTTTGTCATCTTTAGTTGTAAGAGATATTTCTTGCAGATATCACAGAATCATATAAAAGTCTATTTTGGAAGTGACATCTAGAAATCATCTGGTCCAACCTTTGTTTGAAAGAAAAGCCTTTTAGTAGGCTATGCAGTGTCAAGCCAGTTCTGGAATAATTCCTGGAAGAAAGATTTCACCAGTTCTCTAAGTGACCTAATCATATGTATAATTTTTTTTATGATGAAGAATTTCTTCTTACATTCAGACAGAATTTTCCCTGAATTAGGTTGTGCTTTTTCCCTCTTGCCTACCACCATGTCTCTTTCTCCACCTCCTCTCTAATTGTTTTTTGGTATTGGAAGAGTCCCTCCTAAAGACTGCATTCAATCTCATCATCCCAACCATAAATGAAGTTCCTGAATACTAACAGATGCAGTACCAATCTCTGAGAAACTCCACTCATGAACAAGTGATTGTTCAGAACATTAAATACCACCCTTTCAGCCTGGAAATTTAGGTTGTTTTCTGTCTATTCTATGGTCTTCCTGTCCAATCTGTATTTTGACAAACAGGCCAACAAGAATGTTGAGGGAGACCATGTCAAATGCTTTGCTAAAATCAAGATACACAACATCCACTGCTCTGCCTTCATCCACCAAACATCACAGAAGACAACGGGATTGGTCAAGCACAATTTACCTTTGGTAAATCTGTGCTGCCTTTCCCCATCACTTTTTACTGTTTGCTTTGTCCTACACATGCTGGAAGTTTTCTTCCATGAGGACTTATTCCTTAATTTTCACAGTGACTGATGTGATGCTAACTGGCCTGCAGTTTCCTGGATCTTCCTTTTTGCCGTGTCTAGATGGATGTACTCTTTTCCCTATCAGAATAATTCAGGATTCCCCTTGGCCCCTATAACCCTTTCAGAGATGACAGAGAATGATTCTGCAAGGATGTCATACAACTCTCTTAGCACCCTGACATATCCTGTCAGGCCCTGCAGGTGTGTAAACATCCAAATTGTTCAGATGCTCTCTTGATCATTCTTTGCTCTTTGCTTCATCATTGCTCTTGGCAAAGACAATTTGGAACTGACCTTAACTATGAAGACTGAGACAAAGAGGGCATTAAGTATCTCAACTTTTTTATGCTATTTGTGAGTAACTTGCTAGTCCCAGAAGTGTTCAGAAGTGGACCTTCATACTCCTTGCACTTACATGGGTACAGAACTGTTTTCTTGAAATTTTATTTTTGTTTTGTTTTGTTGGGTTTGGGGGTTTTTTTTGTTGTTGTTGTTTTTTTTTTTTTTTTTTTTTTTTTTTTTTTTTTTTTTTTTTTTTTTTTTTTTTTTTTTTTTTTTTTTTTTTTTTTTTTTTTTTTTTTTTTTTTTTTTTTTTTTTTTTTTTTTTTTTTTGTTTTTTTTTTGGTTTTTTTTTACATTTTTATTATAAGTTTGAGGTGTTTGAGCTCCAGCTGAGATTTTGGCCTCTTAATGTCACCTGTGAATGCTCAATCACTATTTCTATATACCTCTTTTGGAGCCTTTCCATATTTATTTCTTGTTTTATTTTGGTTTATTTTGGTAGGGTTTGCATTTGCTTTGTTTTTAGGGTTTTGGTTTGGTTTGGGTTTTTTGGTTGATTTGGTTTTGCTTTTTTTTGTTCTTGTTCTTGTTTGCTTACTTGGTTTGGTTTTAAAATTCTTTTACTAGCTCTAACCAAACTGATTTTTATGTTATACTTGTTCCTTGTCTGGCTGAGTGGGTGGACTTATTCTTTAAGAAAGATGTTTCTGAAATTCTCCCAGTATTCCTTAACTCATTTTCTCTTTGTGACAGACTCCCAGGGGTCACTCCCTGAACAAGTTCTGTCATTCTGAAATCCAGGTCTTTAGTCCTGGGTTATTTTCCTCATGGTCTTTCAGATTTTGAAACTCTGTGATCTCGTGGTCAGTGCATCAAGACTGCCATTGATGGTCATGTTTCGAAACAACTCTTCTTTATACATAGGTCCAGAAGAGCAGCACTCCTAGCTGACATATTCAACAACTGAATAAGGAAGTTGTCCTTGATATATTTCAGAGATGTCCTGAATTGCTTACTGCTGTTTTGTTTTCCCAGCAAATAAAAGTATAATAACAGTATAACTGAAGTCTTTATGGGGACCAGAGTGTGCAGACCTAAGGCTTCTTTGAATTCCCTACCGTGGGGTCTATACACAGATAGCAGATCACTACCACAAAGTATCCACTGATGGTGATTCCTCTGATCTTGACCTATGGCATTTGACAGACCTGTCCTATTTTTCATATCTAACAGCTATGTGCTTATGTCAAAGTTATAGAGGAAAGGGGTGGAGCACTGTTTCTAGCACTGTTTAATTCCATACCACTGTGGGAGTTGGGACTCCACACAAGTCCGTTATCTTTTTTAGCCTCTGTGAAGCTTTACCTTCGAGCCCGAACAGATGAGAAACACCTGCAGATGTTGTTTCAGGTTGTTTATTTCTTCTTATCTCTAGCTGGCTCTCAGCTCCGGCCGCAAGTCTGATGCCAGCTGTGTCTGAGCGGGAACTGCCCAGCCCTGGGCTGTCCCGTCCCTTTTGTACCCTTTCCATGATCCAACCATTCTTCACAACGTATTTATTATTTACCATTTTATACCAATTAGTTTGCACCTATTCTAGACACATAATTTCTACCTCTTTTTCATTCTACCAATCATTTTGTGCCACCATCACCAGAGAAGATGGAGGAGAAGAAGAAGAAGAAGAAGAACAGGGTAATGCCCAAAATCCTCCATCTTAAGTGTTTTATCTTTACTCTAAAAATCCTAAAATCACCCTTTTTACCTTGCAACACACTAAACCACTACTCATTTTTAAACTCTCGTGCTTTGCAATGTTTCTCGCAGTGTTGGTAATTTTTCCCATGGACTAAGATCGAAACCACCTTCATTCTTGGCTTCTGGCCAGGGTCCGGGACCCCCTCGCAGGGGCTTCGGGGCTCCCTGACCTGCCAGGGCTGTCAGAGGCATGTCTTGGACTCCAACATACCACCCATATCACGGAGGGGGCTAAGTTAATGATTTGTGGAATGTTTTATGTTGATTGAACGCTGCTGTAAAACTTTTGTCAAAGTTCTCTGATTTTCTAAAGTTGCTGGTAAATTTTGTTTTGTTGTTTTGACCTCTTGAGAATATCTTGTTGGTATTTCTCCCATGTGTCTGACTCAGATTACATCAAAAACTGTAAGCCCCTTTTCAATGTCATGTTGAGCTAAGTTTTGGGGGCCTTACAGTGAGGGAAAGGGGAAAGTGTGGGTTTAATGTTATCATTGTGTTTTAAACTAGCACGTCTTTCACGGGTCTTTTACACAGAAAATGAGACTTTCTTCTTTTCTATCCTTTGTCTTTCCCAGGTAGAGTAATGCAAAAGAAGATTATGGGACTAACTTAGTCTAAGAATCTAACTTTCAGGTAGATACATTTAGCTAGAAAGAATCACACGTTCTCTTTCCAGTCTGTAAAATAAAAACGGTTACTCTGATCTACTAAGATGCTTAAAAATTATAGACATAGAGTTTCTGAAAAGCTTTTGAGTATGTTTATCTGCTTTCACCTGTATGGTAGTGTCTTGGTTTAAAACAATTTATATGGGGCGGACAGTACAAAAGGAGTTACTCCCCTTTTAGTTTTAAACACTCCCCTTTCACCAATATGGAAAGACAAATGCAAGAAGATACATGCAAATATACCAGTTTACTAAAATAAGACCCAGCTGCAACCAAGAAAACAGTAATAATCACGAGATATAAACGTACTAAATCCCATGGACTCCCTGGGAAAAAAGGAAACAAGATGCAGGCAAGCTCCTCCCCCTGCACTGCAGCCTCCATAGCTGACTGCATTGTCTAGGAGACAAAGACAAGATGGCAGAGAAGCCTCCTTCTCCTGACCATGTGGGGGAGAGAGAACAAATGAAAAAAAAACCCAACCCACAGCAACTGAAGCTCCATGATTACAAAACTCCCTCTTCCCCCAAACAACAACCAATGGGAAACAAGGGCAAAAAAAAAAAGAAACCTGCAGAACTACTGCTGTCCAAAACCAGTCAAATGCTGCTGAGCCCTTTGCTCTGCCACTGGACAAGGTCTCTCCCAGCTCCATCGACAGTGGCAGCTGGAACTAGGTCAGCGGCTGGAACTGGTGGTGTGTGGGGGGCAGGAGTCCCACTTTTCCTGGCGTGGTTGTCTTGAGTGGCGGCAGTGAAAAAAAAGTCCAAAGAGAATGTCGTCCCCAGCTCCAGAGATGGGGCTTGCCCTCTGTGACAGACAAAAAAAGGGTGTTATGAAATTCTTAAAGGGACTTTTAAAAGAACCCTGGTATCCCTCACCTCCACAAACCTGGGGCAAGACACTCTGGTTCTGCTTCTCTCCTCTGTCTCTTAAAGGGACAGTACCAGTCTTGGGCAGACTGGTGTAGAAAAAATATGGAATAAAATACACATTTGTTGGGTTATCCAGGACAGGTGGAAAAGAGGAGCTAGCTCATAGGTATGTTTGGACCTTAGGTGCTGGTGTATTTTATCAATAGAAAGATGACAAAATATGTTGCTGTGTTATCATAATTAATTCCATTTTATCTACCTGCTTCTTTACAGATTGCTTATGAAAAGGTCACAAACAGGCTCAGATAATAACTATGTCTGTGTGTCATTATATGTGGAGAGGTATTATACAGCTTCAGTGGATAGATGCTCAGCTTTATTACAGTCTCATTTACAGATTATCTCATAAAACATTCTTATTTTATTTTAGGTTAATTTAAAAGTTTTGTTTTCACCATTCTGATGAAAATTTTCATTTTACATGCCATCAAAAAATAAAGTTATGTATGCATAAAAAAACAAAAGGAATGAAAATAACCCCACCCTTTCTGTAAGAGCTGCCATTTATGTAGAACTTTGACAATATGGAAGCCTCTTTATATTTCCCATGTTTCTTCAAATATGGTTTGAACCAAAGTATTATCCTCCCACGCTTGATAATAATTTGAAATCATGCTAATCTCCGACACAGCAGGTTATTGATAGCTCTGTAAAACCTTAATATCATTGCTTCAGGCAAGGGTGACAGATGTAATCACCTTTTGTAACTCATGTTTAATACCTGAGTGACAGAGAGGAATCATATCCTGTCCTTGATCCCAAATCCTCAACTATGCTATATCACCCACTCCTAGAATATACTTGTGAAAATTGCTAAACCTATTCCAAATTTAATAATATTAATTTCTATCAGCATAAAAACTGATCCAATGCAAAGGCATAACTCATAAAGACAAATATATATTTTAGAGGATTTTTTACATTCTTTTGAACTCTCTTCTGCAGTGTCAACATCCAAGAGGTATTTCTGTTACTCACATTTCACCTGTTCAGACTGCTGATAAAAATTGGGAAGTAGTTTGAAAAAAATGAAAGACAATACCTTCATCCTCTAGTTCTTATAATTGGCTTACCTTTTGAAGAGTATCTTTAAACACTAAACCTAAGGAAAGTTATATTTGTTTTTTGTTGTTTGTTTTAGGTTTTTTTAAAAAAGAACAGTTGTGAAAAGACACATCTTTTTAAAGTGCTATTAAATTTAGATGTACAAACATATTTACACAATCTAAATTTTATATTTGCAGTGAATGCATGAGATATTTAAGAAAGGACAAAATCTTGCATGTGTCTGAAGGACCTGTACAAATAGAAAAGATTTCTATACAGTAACATGCAGACAGTCCTGTGTACTGACTAGATTCTAAAATGGTTAGACATGACTGGTGTCTGTGCATCAGCTTGCAGAGCTGAGCTGGGAAAAACTAAGCTCACAAAGTATATAAATTTCTATATCATCTGTGTCATCAGACACATTTTTGGTTTCCTTTATTAGATAATGATCAGCTCTAATAGGCACTTAGACATAACGTAATCTTTTGAAACAACTCCATACTGCCATTATCTTAAGAAAGAAATGCAGCAAGTGTAATTTCCGTGTCTGTGCAAATGTTCTGTCACTTATTCCACAGCAGCTAAGTTTGATCTGAAATGACACAATTTCTACACTGATGTTATTGTAGGTCCCAAGGAATATGGAGATGACATGACCAAGAGAATTACTCTTGGTGGAGAGTCACATTATCTGTCAGAAGAACACCTTTGTTTAAAACAGTGACTGAATTATAGATTCATTGATCTTAGGGAGAATATTCATGATAAGTGTAATTATCTGCTTGCCTTATTCTTGTGTGTTCCCTGTTACTAACACCAGGATGCATAGTTCAACAGACCTTTTAGGTGACCTATTTTAAGGCCCTGAGCAACCAAATGTAAGATTTGAGCAGTGAGAGGTATGAGTGTAGGGAAAAAAACAACAACAAAAACTGCTACAAAAGTACTCAAAAAACAACCCAAGAATTATTTACTTCCATATAGCCAGAACAGGAAACTGTGATTAGTATTTTCCTTTCAAACCACACAAAACATCTCCAGTTAATCTTGTTGCAAAAGAAGGTGACCAGCTGAACAAGTTTTTTGAAATATTTGTAGGTTAGAAAATTAAATGAAGAAAAAAGTATTATATTCCAAGCAAGGGCTAGTATGAAATTTAGCCTGCTCTATTACATTTCTCTTTAAAAAATAGTGCAGCTTGTATATATGTTAAATATATGTATATTACTTTTTGATCACTACTACTACATGTCTATAGAATAAAGGTACTTCTTATCTTCAGGTTTAATGACAAAGTGAAGCCGGGCTAATGATAAGAAAGAGAAGATACCAGCATGGGTTAATTCGGAGGAGGAAATGGAAACAATAATATATGCTTCACTCAAATACGGGTGCATCAGGATTTGTATTTAAACAGAGATTTGCTCCCCAGGGAAAAAAAGTAATTTTTTTTTCATGTACTCATTCCAGGTAAAATGCCAGAAATTTCAGAGAGAAATCTCATCTTACTTTTCTGTAAAAAATGCATTTTTATAATCAGTTAAATTTAGTTTACTCTTGTTTTAAGAGAAAAAAAAACACCTAAATTTGAAAACCAGCTAAAGATGTTTGTAACACAACCAAACTAGCAATTAATATCAGCTATTAAATAGAGTTACGAATAAGAATTTTTACATGTTTTATACAGAAAATGCTAAATCCCACTCATGATAAATGTTTATTTATCTGATGGGGTTTGGGTTTTCTTAATTCATCCTATGGCAATGGTATTGAATCTTGTTAATGACAGTGATGATAGCTTTTCTTGGTTTTATTTTGTTCTGTCCAAAATGTAAGTGTATAAAATAAATATTCATAAGCAAAATTGCACTATGATTATGTTCCAGACTTGGTTAGAAGTCATACCTATATTACTATTTAATGCAACTCCACTATGGACGGATCAATATAATTACAATTACTTTTTTTTGATATGTTATTTGTCAAAGCTACCAGCAGAAGACAGCTTCATGATTCCCATTAGCAACAAATGGATTTTGTATTCCTCTGCTTTCTAGATCCAAGATGTCTGATTTTACAAAGGAAGGAACATTATATATTGACTACAAATAGCAGCAATTACAGGGTAAAACAAAGTGCTTTGATCATAAAAATAGGGACAGAACTTAGAGTTAAAAGATGAAGAGTCTTGTTACTGCCTTGTATTTCTTCTATCTTCTTTACCAGGCAAATTTTGTTGTAAGACAGAATTTTATAATTACCTTAAAAATACGCACTGTTTTGCAGATCAAGGTGGAAAAAGACACGTAAAGTAGATATTGACTTTCCTATAAAGGAAATACTACTTTATCTCATCTTCCTAACCCAAAAACTAATCTTATTCATCAGAGCGAGGCTCAATTTAATTTTTTTTTAAGTTTTAATTTTAAGTTGCAGCATAGGATGATCTGAGAATTTTTTTTCTCTAATTATATTACCCTGTGGTAAACAACTTGTGACTCTTGACCGTTAAGTGTTTGTTAGGTCATGTTAAGTGAGGCTTTCTGTTTAGGGGGACAGCACACATCTAGCAGGTGTGTGTCTTTGATATGTGGCAGCTTTCTGCGTTGCTTTGCCATATGAGTATTTTATGCATAGTTCAGAAGGTCTAGAGTAGCAGATATTACATACTTTTGCAATTCAACATTACTCTTTGGAATTTCTTTACATACCAGAAAGAAAAAAAAACCAAAAGCCTTCAGTCTATTCTAAGAATGTTATGACAAAAAGATATAATGATTTCTTCAGAAGTTTAGAAATACAAATCATTTATTAACCAAACTCTAAAAACTTTTTTTTTTTTTGTATTTTAAAAATAGCCTGGCTTTTCTTCAGGATCTAGAATTACTTGCATACACAGAAAAATATGAACAATATTGGCTTGTTCAAAGTTTCTATCTCAGAAGAAGTGCTGGTCCTCTACATATCTGAAAATATGATGAAATTACAGACAGTAAGATAAAAAGTATACTATAAAATTTTGTAATTAAACCTTAAATACTCTCATGTATGAATTATGATGTAATTAGGTTCCTAGAAGCACCTCTATAAAAGCTTGTCAAGACATTTTTATGGGCTCAAATTTCCATTTAAATATTTAATATTAAAAAGTATCTATTTAATGAAGAAATTTATGTTCATTTGCTTAGTGACGAGATATTTTAGCTTCAAGTATATAGTGACTGCATAGAACAAAAAGGTTGATATTATATGCAAAAAGGTCATGTAACATAACAAAACATTCTCCAGGAAATTTCAATTGAGTTGTAAAGTCCCAGAGAGATTTATGAGATCTAATATTTTTGGATTTTTTTCGTTTGACTTTTTTTAACGTCTTCAGACTTTTATGACTTTCAGAATCTTTTCAAAGTCCAGGCGCTTCACCTATGTCCTAGGTTACAATATAGATGTATTTAAGTGTTCTATTACCACCAGCTGTGGGCCATTAGCTGTTATCTCCTGCTATGACCCACCTCTGATAACAGACAATGGGCCATCAAGAAACCACTCCATGACTCATGGACTTATCTCATCCTATTGTGAGATGCTCTGCCCAGGAGGGAGGAGCCAATCATTCCCACCNCTCTTTACTATTGCTTTTATGTTATTTTTCCTATTAATTTGTGTTTCTGACTTGGAGTCTCTCACTAGTTTGCTTTCAAACTAGAACAACATACCAGCTTACATGATGGACATGTTCTTAGGATTTCAGAATTTTAGTGTTTACACTTCTGTTTGAGACAGTAATCCTCAGTTGTCCAGTCTGGGATTTTTTTTTTTTTTTTTTTTTTGTTTTTTTTTTCTCTTTGCTTTGTCTCTGGAAAAAACTAAGAAAAAAGATTTTTTTTTTTTTTATCTTCAACACCACCCCAGCTTTAAACTAATTCACATTCTCTTTTCTGTCAGCAGTGGATAACATACTTCAGTTTTCAAAACATTTCAAATGTTTTAGAGATTTTCATGTATATTTAATACAAGTGATAGCCTGCTGTTTACTGTGTGAATAATTTTTAATGCTGTGAAAAGATGAAAATATCTCCTATTCGTTGCTTTTTAAAAATAGTCATCTATTGGGTAAGGTTTTTCAACTTTGTTGTCTTTGTAAAAGGGTGCCAAGATGATGAGTGAACATTTAAACTAATATGAAGATGTGCATTTAAAGAATAAATGGTAATGCAAGTAATAAAGAAAACTACATATTTATCTGTAAAATTTTTACATATCCAAGAATCACAACTGATCTACAAGTTTGCATGTTTAATTCTAAATTATAACACCTATTTTTGGCATAATTCATTATCTCTTTTTCATTTTTGTGCACAAAAATCTTTCTTGATGAAGCTCCTTTTATAGAGGGAATTCAAAAACAAATATTTTAAAGAATGCATTGGAATATTATCCTAACTCTATAGTCTCACATTTGAGTGAGTTTTTTAAGTGGAAAACTTAATTGTTTTCATACCAGTAAATTTTACCAGTATTTATTTTTTTTCAGAAATGGTATTATTTTTCGGGGCACTAAATATTCAGGAAAGTTTAACAATAATTCCCATTTTTTAACTTCCAGAGTTCTTGATATTTACTTTACTCTGTCTTCCTTCACCAGGTGGTTTGGTCCTGCAATTTAAAAACTAAAAGTAAATCAAAATTTTCTCTAATAGATAATATAATAAGAATAGATGCCATATCATCACTACAGAAAAATATTTTGTATTTTATTTTATATATTACACGATGATCGTAAAAAAATTATAACTGTGTGTTAAGTATCTTATATGGAAAACACTTCCCTATAGTCCTTGAAATTGTAATTTAGAAAGCTTAAAATCTCCTGGGTAAAGAAGATTTTAAATATTTATCAATGTAGTCCTTATACAATCTTATTGATTCTCCAAGGCTACTGTATTTTGTTAGACCAGTATTTAAAAAGTGAAATGACTCTTCCTATAGTGAGTGAAAATATTAATCTATATATTTCAATTTGATTTTTCAGTTGGTCTGTGTTGCCACTTCATGTCTGATTTCTTACACCTGTGTTTCACCTGTATTCTGAAGATAATAAGAATTTCTATTGTATACTCGATTGCTAGCATTACTCTCTGAATTTAGACAGAGATTTTTATCAAGGGTTGAAGAACATTTTTATAATGCTGTTTAAAAAGCGAGTCTATGTTGAATGTAGCGTCCTGTCACTGCTATGCTTTTTGAAAATTGACTGTCATCTAAAAAGCACCAGATTGTGAGTGAAATCTGTAAGAGAACCACATTAGAGACTTACTCCTAGTTACAGAACTCTCACAGGACTGCTTGCCTTTGTACTCTGGTGAGACATTGTTTCAGAAAAGAACAAAGAGTATTACAGGAGGTATAACTTTTTTATGGTTCTTAGTGTGCTGGACTCATTGGGGAGGGAGCATGTCTATTCCATCCTAGAAAAGAGATTAATCCAATATAGCAGCACCCAGGGATGTAACATTTATAGATAACACTTTAGGGAACTTACATATCTGACAATCAGCTGACATTTTTGAGACTATGTCCTCAACAGAGAGAGTTGGTAACATTCTCTGGTTCAAAATGTATGAAAGTTGAGATAAGCATTGACATTTAGAAAGTTTGCTTAATCAATGGAAAAGTTTTGACCCTAGTTTGGCATCCTTCTTTAGTGGGTTTGTTTTTTTGTTTTTTTTTTTTTGACCAAAACTATAAATTAAGAATTTGGCTATCAAGAAGAGATATTTCTACTGTTACTTTTCTTTCTAAGAGGAAATAAATTGAATCTTGAAAATTAGTAATATTCCAAACACTAAAGAACTAACCGTGCTGAAATTTACACAAATATAGCAGTGCTATTCTCATTTATTTCTCATGAAATTCTATTATAGTAAATTGATTGATACTGAATAAGACCTCACAGAATTAAGCTCATTTATTCAGAAATAAAGGTCTAAATGACAGCATTCTTTCTTTGTATGGTAGATTTTTGTACCACTAATGAATGAAAAAAATTACTGTACTTTTTAATAACATCATTAAATTATATACATAAATTCTACACCTGAGGTACCAAAAAAGTGGCAAAAGAAAACGAATACTTCACAAATACACAAAAAATTATTTGACTTATTACCTAACTGTAATCTTGAGCCTAATACTCAGTAATAAAAATGGCAGCTCAATCATTGCGCACAAAAAGGAAATAACTGTCAGATATGCTTTGTGATTATGACTATTGTACAAATATTCTAATAATTTTAAATTCTAATGGACAGCTACTGTGTCAATATCTGACAGTATTATATACCCTTCCGATTTAGATTCCTAGTTGTAAATTTTTCCTGAAGCTAACGTCTCCTTTTTTTTTTTGTAAGCACATCAAACGGTAATTGTATCTTCTGAAACAAAACATAAGGATCAACCCACTCTCCTGATCTACTGTGCTGAACAGTTTTGCAGTTAGTGCATTCACTCGTGATGTGAAACAGGGAATTTCAATTGCCTTTGCTGTCTGATGGGTCTCAAATTCCCTAGTGTACCTGAGCAGTCCAAGTTTATTATTTGATGGTTTTCCCTTCTATGCACCTTACAATGAACAGCCTGCGTAGAAGTGTTTGTACATCACCCTCATTCAGGTGCACTCATCCCCAGATTAGACATTTATATTTATATTTTGCTGTCTCATCAAACGTAGTTTCTGTGTTTGCCAGTTAAACTAGCTGCAAGAGGAAATCTACTAATGATATACCTAAAGTTTCCAATCTAGTATATCAATTTGTAGCTAAAGTATTTAAGGACACAGGACCTTAAATCTTCCCCATGTGGGATTTAAACCAAATTCATCCATTTCTTACATCATTTAATCTTAAGCAGTAAAGAAAGCACTACAGGTTTCCACTTTTCTTTATTTTTTAAGTCCTGACAACTAATTTGTCTTCCATCATTTGATATCTGTTTAAAAATGTAATGATACATTTTCCTTCCATAAAAGTATGCCTTGATTTCAAAGCACTGCTAAACTTTCTATACTGCCAATAATAGGAGGCTTTGTTCAAACACAAGTTTTATCTATTTGGAGCAGCAACTTGTGGCAAATGACACAACTATTTAGACACTTCTTCTAATAACTTTTAAGGAATGGTGTAAGAATTTAAATTTCTGAGTTTAATTTTGGGTTCCTAAATTATGTTTCTTGAGCTGATACTTCACATTTTCAGTGTTTACCATTCAATGTAAATCAATTCTTGTCTAACGAAATTTTAATTGTGTGTCAGTTGAAACCAGTCTAGCAAGCTGCTCCTCATTAACCAATGCTTTAGTCTATGCAGCGCTCCCGGGAAGTAAGTGGGGATTCAGGAGAGGATACTACCTTTACTGGTTAATATGTAAATTTAGGTACTTTATATGGCAATTCAAGTTTAAATTATAATAAGTATTGAGACCAAAAGAATATCTGAATAATTTACAATAGTCAGAAACAATGACAAAACTTAGCCAAAAGGAATTATTTTGGATAAACTGGGTAGGATTCAGACTGCAATATAATCCTCAAAAGCCAGAGGCATACCACATCCATCTCTGAGGTAAGAAAATGATAATAAGGAATAACCAGCAAGATGGCACAGATGAGAGTATATGTGAAAGAGATCAAGATTTAGGAATGTAAAGAGACTATCTCAAATGGAAATGTCATGGACATCTGGTGAGAGGTCATTACAGCATTTCCAGCTGTGGTTTTTCATTCAGCAGTACCTTATTTTCAATACAAAATGCAAAATAGTGTTTTCTTCAGCTGACAATGGCAATATTACATTAGAGAAAAGAACTACAAGATAATTTTTCACTTAGACAATCAAGGAAAAAACATTATGATTTCTAAATTGTTGTCAGAACCAAAAGCAGTGAGATCAAAGCACACACATTATTCTGAATAGTTGTCTACAGAGTGATTGAAGAAAGACATTGAGCAGGTTGCAATTTTCACAGTAATATAGGTCTTCAGCAAGTGAAGTTCAAATTGAGTTAGAAATGAGCAGTAATTTAGAAGAAGGAGCTGACCTGATCTATCATTTGTTTTAAACAGTGGCCCATAGATATACTTTTTTCCTGATTTCTCTATCACTACTGACTTTTCTAATGAGTTGTGTGCTTAAATAATTGGTCCGAAACAGACACAATTAGGCTGGCCACAGCCCTTCATGGTATTTAAGGGATTAAAAGGAAGTCGCGTGAATACCTGGAGAAGACAGGGTATACACAAGAGAGTTATAAACATATAAAACTTTTGGATTCAGCTATTAAACTTATACCTCAAATACCAAACTGAAGCAAAACAAAAACAAAACCAACCATAAAAAAACCAAAACAAAAACAGCCAACCAACCAAAATAAAACAAACAAACTCAACATGAAAAACCCCAACAAACAACACAACAAAACCCCAGAAACCAACAGATTTCTGCCTTTTCCTGATCAAAATAAAAACCTAAATATTTTTCTATTTCTTCATGATACTCCAAATGTAACCCAAAAAAATAATGCTCTTTTTTTGGGGTAATTTGAAAAAATCACAGAATCTTAGAATCATTACAACTGGAAAAGATCTTCAAAATCTTGCAGTCTACCCTTTGACTGAACACCACTTTGTCAACTAAACCATAACACCAAGTGACACATCCAGTCATTTCTTAAACATTTCCAGGGATGGTGATGCCACCACTTCCCTGGGCAGCCCATCCCAGTGCCTAACCATCCTGTCATAGAAGAAATTCTTCCTGATATCCAACCTGAATGTCCCCTAGTGCAGCTTGATACCATTTCCTCGTCCAGGAAGAGACCAACCTTCACCTTGCTACAATCTCCTTTCAGGTACTTGAGCAAAAAGGTTTCCTCTGAAGTCCCTTTTCTCCAGGCTAGGCAATCCCAGCTCCTTCAGCCACTTTTCATAGGTCTTACTCTCTAGACCTTTCTCCAGCTTCATTGCCCTTCTCTGGACTTGTTCCAGCACCTCAATGTCCTTGGTGAGGGGCTCAGAACTGGACACAGGACTCAAGGTGCTGCCTCACCAGTGACAAGTACAGAGGGACAATTACTGCCCTGGTCCTGCTGCCCACACTATTGCTGATACAGGCCAGGATGCCATTGGCCTTCTTGGCCACCTGGGCACACGCTGGCTCATGTTCAGCTGCTGTTGACCAGCACCCCCAGGTTCTTTTCCACCAGGCGGCTTTCCAGGCACTCTGTCCCCAGCCTGTAGCACTGCAGGGATTTGTTGTGACCCAAGTACAGGACCTGACACTTGGCCTTGTTGAACCTCACAGCCTGCCTCAGCCCATCCAGCCAGCCTGTCCAGATCCTTGTGCACAGCCTCCCTACCCTTGGGAGTAGTTGACCTGCAGGTCAAAGTACTGAGCCTATTTAGTGTCATCCATGAAGTTTCTGAGCATCTACTAAATCCCTTCATCTAGATTAACAATAGAGATATTAAATAGGACTGGCCTCAGTACTGAGCCTGGAGCTCAGGACCAGGAGCTGGACTCAATGATCCTTGAGAGTCCCTTCCAACTCAGGATATTCTGTTTCCATGGTTCTAACATCACTACTCACCTTGGTCTGCACAAATCTTGGTGCACTTGATCCTACTGTCTATGTCATTGGTGAAGATATTAAATAGTATTGATCTTGGTATGAACCCTTGAGAGACACTTGTTAACTGATCTCCACTTGGAAATAAAGGCATTGACTGTAACTCTCTGGACACTGCCTTCCAGCCATATCTTAAGCTCAACAGGGTTATCACCTCTCTATCCAAGGATACCCCTGGTAGTTATTTTGTCAAGTAAGACTTCTCAGTTTGTGAGAAGGAAATCCATCAGTGGATGGTTCCTAGTCACATAATCCAGCATCTGCAGTAAGAAATAGTCCCCAATTCATTCAAGAAACCTGATGGAAAACTTGTGCACTGCTGGGTTTTTTCCCAAAAAATGTCCAGTTAATTGCAATCATCCATGAGGACCAGGATTTAATCTCTAGTTTGACTTTCACCAAGCACTGTTTGATGTTTTCATAGAAGTATCATAAACTAAAATTTCACTCAGAATGACAGTGTTCAGTCAGAGACCATATTTTACATGTAAAACAAGGATTTTACTTACCCATCCTAATTACTTACATTTATCTCTTTTTAATTTCATCTATTAGGTTGGAATTTCTTTGTTGGTTTTGGTGGTGGTGGTGATTTTCGTTGTTCCTTCTTCATTCCTCCCACCTCCCCCAGTTTTGATAAGTGGTTTTGCTGTTCTTTTCGACGTGGCCTTGAACATATTTTTTACAATAGGCTTGTACTAATAGCTGACGGTATCCCTGTTTAGTCCCTTTCCCAGAGCATTTATAAAGCTTTCCCTGCCTGGAACCCTGATGAACCACTGATATTTTCCCTTTTTAGCAGAACTAAATTACTGTTTAAAATAAAGCTTTCTATTTGTCCCACTGAATAAGAAAAAGGTACATGTATGTGTTCATCTTTACTTGCAGAACTACTTCTTGGTATCAACCAATGCATAGCAGAGAATGAAAGAGTAAATATTCATTTCACGTAAGTCATGCCACAAGAAACCAAGTAGGTTGTGTTTTGCCAAGTTTATAAAAATCCATGATACTATAGGTTTATGCCAATAAAAAGTCTTATTCTAAAGTAATTAGATGAAATCTGTGTATAAAAACCATCTTGCTGTATTAATCAAATTTGAAACACATCATCTCTTTCATACTGAATGTTGCTCCCTTTCTATTTTTCCACTCTGAAGAATGGTATTAATTTTCCAAATAATTAAAATGCATAATAATTCTAAAGTGTAGAATCAATTTTTACTTTCTCTATATGAATTGTAATTAAATAAGCAACTCAGAGCAGACTACAGCTTAGTGCAAAAAAAAAAAAAAAGTTAAAAAGAGGTTGAAATAGCTTCTCACAGAATGTGAGAATGTTTACCAAAGATTTCCAAATGCCACAATGGATCAGCAAAAACATCAAATATTTCCATTTCAGAAGTACTTGATTAATGAGGAAAATATATTCTAAAAATAACATATTCAATGAGTGACAGAAAAAAATCCCCTAACATTATTTGTGAATAGTTTTAATGAGCTTCATTTCCTGTGTGATTAAGGACAGTTAGTATATGCATTATCTGCTTAAACTCTACAGAACTTCTGCAAATGTAAAGCTGTTTTCATGACTATGCTACCATCCCTGAATTAACAATGTAGTGCTCTGCATTGTGCACACCATAATTTTAGTAGAATAAATTCTACAGGGATGTGCTTTGCCCCAGCAGTACCCCCACCAACAGAAGAATATGAAAGCATATGAAATGGAAAATAACCACTGATATTTCACAAAATCTGAATTTGCTTTTTAAAAACGATTTAAGGTATAAGGATCAATACTATTGCTTAAAATATAGATATAAAAAAAAAAAATAAGGAAAAGTATCTGTTCCAGCATTTCTTTGCTTTATAACCACATTATAAAAATAAATTATCATGCTCCATAGTCACAGTTTTTTGTGATTTTGATAAGGGCCAGTATTGCAGAGGGCACTAGTGGAATAGATGCTAATTAACATTTATATATGTTTAATTTGGAAAGAATATATCAGACTTGTATGAATAAATGCTGTAATCTGTCTAAATTCCGTAACTCTTGAAATAACAGGCTGGAAAACATGAGGTAAGAGAGAAACTGAATGCCCTTTTATCTTACCCACAGATAACTGACTTGATGAAACTGTGATTAGAAAAGTTAGACATTAGCAACCTAAAGTTTAATAGACAAATGTTATAGGATGTCATTTTTTGCACATTTACATTCGTTACAGACCTTTTTAGTCCTCTATTATACAAAAAAGGATAAGGTATGGGAAATTAGTTCAATGGTTTTTTTTTTGATCTGTCTTTCATTTTACCCAAAGGGATATTTAAACTTTGTTTTAAAATATGTATTAAAACAGCCCCCACAAGCACTACTCTGAATAAGAGTTTGCCAGAATATATATATAAACTGGCTCTGCAATAATTCAGGCATAACATTTTGCTCTACTCTGAAAATGCCTGGACAAGACCTAAATGTAAATGCTGGACAGAAGTACAGTGAGCTAATACTATATTCAATGCTTTTGTCTTCTCAAGATCATGTGCCTGTGTAGACACACTGCTCAGTTACACGGTCTTAGAGATGCTTGCAAAGGTCTAATAGAAGATTTTTGATCTTCTGATATTTTTCTTTAGAGATGGATGTAAATCTACATAGACTTTTCTGTAAAGGTTTATCACACTCAGTGGGTTACCCACAAATGTTGAAGAAGAACTCCTTTTGACTGTGGAAGCAACTGTGAGACTGAAATATTACAGTTTATGACTTAAACTTTTGAAATTAAGGACTTTTAAAATTGTGTTGCAAAAGCTGCAGAGAAGACACCGAACCCTAAAAGGGGCCCTGCCTGAGGCCTTTACACTGCTCGCTGATGACGATAAGATAAAGTAACAGGTCAGGGCTGGGGACATTCACAAAGCCTAAGCTTAGCAGCTCCAGGGTGGAGACCACAGCCCCAGGGCTATCAGCTGCCAGGCCTGCACAGACCCTCGCACCAAAGGGTGGGGGGAGAGAGGCTTTGGGTGTGTGTTGGAAAAGCCTCTGGTGAGAGGCACAGTGACTAGAGCACCTCCACTATGCAGTGGATACCAGCTGAGGGGCC